>JARJDW010001484.1:0-12808 GCA_030264715.1 Adinopsis sp. GC000173
AAAATTAATTTGAATTTTAATTAATTGTAATTGGTTTTGTTGCCCTGTTTGCGGTCATGCCTGAAATTAAATAAGAGCGCCGATGATACATTTATGCATAAAAATAATTCAGGCAAATTTCAGTAAAATTCTGCTTTTTCATCATCATTTCCATGAATTTAGCATAAATATTATTGTAAAAACAATTATTTTTACACTTTTTGTGGAAATGTAAAATATGTTTGAATTGTTTAATGTAAGCAAAGCTTTCAATGTTAAAGTAAAATTTGGTTTTTCAACAACATTTTCAATTTAGTATTAAAATTATTGCAAAAAAGATTTTTTAGTCTAAATCTAGCTTCAATAAATACAAACATTCAAAGAATTAAGAAACAATAATGCTGAAACTAAATAAAACTTAGTTTTTTATCAATCTAGCATAAATATTATTGCAAAAACAGTTGAGTGACGCACAGTTTTCACATTTTTAGTGTAAATGTAGCTTCAAATGCGAGGTGATGAGAGAAATATGCAAAATACTCCAAACAACAATAAAATATATTATTTGCGATTTGACGCGTTGTGTAATTTCAGTACGCATATTTATTTCAGAACAAAGTATTATAATTTTGAATCGTGCGAAAAGCGGAAGGAAATGTGTCCGAATTTATACAAACAAAAAAAAACATCGACGCGCACTTTATGTTATAATTACCTGAAAGCGTATGCACAGCGAAAACTCATCCGGCTTTATCTGAAAGTGATAAAGACATGTTTGTTACGAGAGCGAGTTGTTCTTTATCCACCTGCAAAGAAAGTGTGCAGCCTGTTATACGTACAACGTACGTAACGTGCCAGCGCAACAATACAATTTACCTTTATTTTAGCAAAATTTAAGTTTTATCTATGTGCTGTGTATATACAATGGAAGCGAATAGGCGATGGAGGTGCATTCTGCTAAACAATATCGCTCAACTATCTCCTATATAACAACACAATATCAAAATTGGAAATCTCTTTTAGGTTCGGTTATAGTAGGTTGGCGGAGCAGCGCCGCCGAAGCGTTTGTATCAAAATCAGAGCCATTACGTAAATTAACGCAAATTGTCCTACAATCGGTTTTCCGATCATCATCGTAATGTAATGTAATTTCGTGGAAAAAATATAATACGCACGAAGGAGGAGAGAGTAGATGAAGGCGGCGACAGCGACGGCAAAAATGCGGGCACCCTTTTACTTGTCAATAAACGTTTGTATTATACTATGTACATTGTGCGTTGCAAAAAAATTCGCAGCAAATGCAAATATTGATTGAATCGAAAAAGACGACGGTGAAAGAAAAATAATAGACCGCTTGCATTCGTAATTACTTAATCAATTTCGTATAACGCATTCAATGCATCAGCAACGACGTCTACGACGACGACAACACTTTTTCTTTTCCTTCATCCAACTTGTATACAATTTCGTCGTATAAGAGAGCGAGCGAGGCGAGTGCGTATTGAATTCCCATTTTACTACCTTAGCTTTTACCTTCCTCCACTCTGGATAGTACACAATGGCTAAAGTACCATTCAGCGCGAGATGAACTTTGAAGTTCCGTCCGCTTTAATCATTTAATGGCACGTATCCCGAAAACCGAACGCAATCAATTCAATACGACCTGAGTCCCTCACACACACATACATATATACAGACAACAACAACATCGCACAACGTTGACATTCACCCAATCATCGTGCGTTTTTTTTCTAATTGTTCGCATGCACCATCGTACGTACGTACACCCCGAGCGCATTATTTCGATTAAATAAATTATTTTTCGTGGATATTAATCTTCATTACGTTGTATAACAAAGGCGCTGATTAAAACCGAATCGAAGAAGAATTTTCACGCGCAATTTTTGTATTATTATTAGAATTAATGAATTTGTTTGAAAAAATCGATGATTATATAAACGGTTGATGCGGATAAATTCATTCCGGCTGTTTATTTAGAAAGTTTGCCGATTAAGTTGTATGAAAAAAAAAATAAAGAAGAAAACTTTGCTCGACGTATTAGTTTCCGAATGATTATCCACATCCACGTTCCGAAATGAAATGATTTTTATGTGAGTGGTTAATATGTCTATGACAATCCTAAGAGGGTCCAAGATTGATTAGGAAGGCTTAAATTTTCCGCTAGTTTACTCTTTAACTACCAGCAATGTATAACATGATATTTTTTCTGTATGTTTTTGCGCGCGCGCGCGCTAATCCACCACTCGCACATATTTTGCGAAAATTCATGAATAATTGATGTGTAAATAATAAAAATCAAACTTCCTATATGATAATCGGCCATCCGGCATTGAAGCGGCGTTGTCAAAGCTGTCATAGATGAAATAAATGCTCGCATGGCGTTTTTTATTTTTGTGTAGCCGGTTAGTTTTAGATAACACACACACATATCATACATTCAATACAACAGCAAACTCCCCCGACGGTTTTTACTGTTATCATCATCGTCGAAACTAATTCATTAGATTGCGAAATTAATCGACTTTTAACACAAAAACCATGTTGGATGGAAACTTTTGCCTCTAGTCTAAGACGTAAAAACCAACAACCAACAACGTATGGAAGACGACGACGACGCCTTCTCGCGCGCGCGAAACAATAGATCAATTTATTTTCGATCGTGTGTTGTTCTCTGACGTTACGTGTTTGGATGATGTTATTAATTAGTCGTCGGTTGCGTTCGCATCTAAGTGGAGTTCGAAGTAAAATGACAAATTGCATGTGACCGTATGATATATTACGAAAGCTACGAATAGTTTCTCTCTCCAGCTCTCTCTTAATATTTTTCTATGTTTTCGTGTGTGTATATGTCTTTGAGTTTTGTTATCCTCTTTTTTTTGCCTCAGCGGCGATGCGCGTGTTTAGGTTTATAGTATATAGCGCGGTCTCGCTTATTTTACAAATGCGTTCGCTTATGAAAGTTGGAAAAGACGAATGGGCGGCGATCAAACAAAATCTTCTATATCTCTTCTATATGAGCGATTATAAATTACTGTTTGCATTTTCACTTAAATTCGGACGTTTTCTGAATTTTCGGCATTCGCTGTTTTTTCCCCGAATATATATCCATCTATTAAACTCTCCCCGATTTGTTTAGCATTGCCAATTTGAATGCCTCATTTAATTTTAAGTGCTAATCGATGATTTTATGATTAGAATTATTGTTTCAATTTGTTGTTTTTTTCTGTCTCGATTTGTTGCGCATTGCTGTAATAATTTACGTTTTGTTCATTTCGTTATTAGGATTAAAATTGGAATTAGTTTTGCGCTGTTTTGCATGTTTAAAGTAAGAGTTTCGTATATAAATTGCATTATGTTTGTTTTAGTTCGCTTTATATATATATAAAACAAACAACAACAAGCAGAGCGTCCAAAAAAGCACACGAGTCAAAAAAAGCACCAAAACTATCATCCTAAAACGCGCATAGAAATGCAAATGCAGATACTGTTCGCTGTTTGCTTCTTTATTACCTTCTGCTTTAGTTTATTCCCATATTTACTATTTGCGTTTCCCAATCTTTTTTTTTATTATTATTTGTTTAATAGAAAATACAATTATTCCATTACATAATTTTTTTATCACCAACTTGCACAAGCGTAATAAAACATAAATCTACGGCTTATAGCGAAAAATAACAAAACGCTCTGGCGTAATGTCATAAAATACAAACAGACTACATTCAAAGTTAGACAACCAAACATACATTAATTACAACATCTGGCAACGTACGACAACGCAAACAAACATACATTACTGTTATATGATACTACTACTCGCTATGCGCTACTACTCACTCGGATTCTTTTTTTGCTCTCTTGTTGTTGTTGTTGTTGATGTTGCTGTTGTGATGCTGTTGGACATGTTACATACAGGCCAAGCTAGTAGTAGGCACTTGCGTCGAATTGTTCGAGTACGCTCAAATCGCTTAGAAGCTTATTCGTAGTTATTTCCAGCGACGATTATTATATATGCGTTGAAAGAAAGACGGAGAGAACCATTTAGTTTAGCAAAATAAATAGAAAAACCGATTAAATAGTATTAATTTTTTAGCAAGGAAATATTATTTTTATGTGAACTTAATGATTTTTTTATTCGCAAATTTTATAATAGTATTTATCATTTAGTGAGAGTCTAACAAAATTATTTAGTTTAGCCAAATAAATTGAATCATTGATTAAAATATTTTATTTATTTTCTTAATTTTATAGTAGAGACATGAAAAATATAGTATTTTTATTTGCAGTAAAATATAAAACCGATTAAAATTTAGTTTAGGAAAGTGAATAAAAAAATTGCTTAAATATATTTTGGTTAATAATGTACAAAATATACCCTTTTGTATGCGTCTGTTGATATTTTCTTCATAGATTTTGTTCTGGGACATTTGCAATATAGCATAAATCGTTTAGTGAGTCAATAATTAAGTGAATAATTTGTCAAGCAATCAACCTAATTTGTTTACGTGTTTGGTGTAATACGACAGATGGCATTACTTCGAACACAATGTTGAAACGTAGAGAGAGCATGGAAAAGGGTCTATACGGCATCCGATGCCCTTATTAATTAATAAATGTAATGCATTTCGGTTCCGAACACACCACCGCACCGCCAGATTCCTACTAGCTGGTAATAGTAGACGTATAGAGCAGGAATCTATTATATAATCATTTTATCACAGCCACCACAAGCTATAATCAATTGAATTGAATTATTAGTGGTGGCTGCCTACATAAAGATGAAGCCCATTAACTAATTAGATGCGGATATATGTATGTATGGATATGTATGTGCACTAAAAAATTCGCTATAATATTAATCAAATTTTATCAAGTCTTTGACGAAAATATGTAGGAATACAAAACATTATAAATTTTGTTGTGCTTTTTAGTCTAATTGTTTAATTAGAATCAGGCAATAAATATTCCACTTCAACGTTTTCGTGCAATAAATTATTGAATATGAATTATTACTGTCGGTTGCCTACATAAAGATGAAGCCCATTAACTAATTAGTTTCTATCTATTCGGGGCCGCCGCCGTACGAGAGACCTACCAGCGAGCGGATGAAAAAAAGTATGATAAAATATTATGAATTATACGATAACAGTGTCGGTTTTTTTTCACTCCTGGGCGACCAAAAAAAAATGTATGAGCGACGAAGAAAAATGCAACGAATATTTCAACGTGCGCACCACTGCGTCCAGATAAACCTTTCGTCCATTTATCTCGTACATATTTTTTTTATTTTTATTTTATTTTAACCTTAAACGACAGACATCAAGTATTTTATCTAATATATCCCTTTTTTCGCTGCTGCTGCTGCTGTGTGGGATAAAGCGCTTGCTTTCTCCTCCTCGTCGTCCGTTTCGCTGTCTCGGTGCGCGCTGGCGTTCGTACAAACACACACACACACATAGAAAAAATGTAATAATAAGAGAAGAATTAAATGCGATTAGTGCTTCTTTCCTTTGTTTTGTTTTTGTTTCGTGTAGGCTAGGTTAAATATGATGATAATAAAATATATTCATCGTCTTTTGTTATTTTCTTGTGCTTTATTATTAAAACAACTTTTTTTTTCTCTCAGTGACAGATTAAATAATACATTTGTATCATAATATTTAGCTAGAAATTATTGACTTGTAGGTATAATAAGCGTTTTGTTGTTTGCATTGTCGGCCAGATTTATTAACGCACCCGAAACTTTTTCTCATAATCTTTTTAAACTAATATAATAAAATATTGAATTAATGAAAATTTATGTTACAACTTTATAAATTATAAAGTTTTATTAAAACCATATTTTTACCTATAATGTGTTAAAAGTTAATATCTATGTCACTTTTCTACAACTTTGTGCACTCGAATTTTACCAATGCGCGCAGGCAGAAAAACGCGACTCTGTAGCATCTCGCAGGCTAATAAAAATATTATACATAATAGAAACGTTATCAGTTTATACCAAAAAGCGTATTTATTCTTTCATCTTTGAATAATCGGATAAATTCTTATAAGCAAAATGCATATTTCAAGCGATTATAGGACAAAGCGTTTGCGTTTCATGCAGCTCGCTTTACGTCTGTATGCAATTCATATATCAAAATTATTTCTCTACACATTCTTCTTTTATTGATTACCCAAATCCGTGCACATTCTTTTTACCCGGAGATAATAGATTAATAAATTGTTGTGTTTGGGGGGTTGTTTGCGTAATGCCTGGAAGCTAAACAAATGCCTAAAACGGCGATATTTATTTGGGGGTCAGCAAGATTGACTCCGAATCCCTTAAGGGATTTTTTTAAGGGAGCAATTGACAAACTACGTTAGCGCACACCCTGATATCCATACAAACCACCCCTTTATACCGTTGCTTCATTTAAAAGTAAACAAATCGTTTAGGTTTTTGGGACCTCCGAGAAAAGCGCACACATTTTTTTTTACGAATTCATTACGACTTGTTTTTTATGTTATGTTTCGTACGCTTGTTTTTTTTCTCCGAATCATATGCATAATTTAATGATTGTTGTTGTTGTTGTTGTACTTACAAGACGTTTTGATTATTTTGTTATGTTGGCTCGAATAGGCGGCTAATAAGACAGTGATGCTGCAAATTCTTTGATGAACGGTCGGTGGTAAACTGCAGGACGCCAATTATTAATCCATATTGTTGTAGCGTGGATGAATCGTATAAAGATTTTGGTATTTAATTAACTTGCGAGAAGATTTTCATTCGCCTCGTCGTCGGTTGCTAGAAACGAAAATTTATTATTTCTAAATTTGATCAAATTTAATAAAGTATAGTTTTGCGTTTGCATGCGCATTCATGTTCAACGTAGTAAATTGAACAAATCTTACGATTATTTTGCTGAAATGCAACGTTATTGTTATTGCCAGCGTTCGTTTACCATCAAATTTAATCATAGGAGAAAATTATTAGGTAGATAATGCCGGGGAAATGAAATGGAGAAAACACCGTACTCTCGAACGACATTTTCGCTTTGTAGAAAGGAAAAAAACATTGCTTTTAACAAATGATTTTCCTAGTACTATATGATAAAATATACTGTAAGCAAAATCGTAATGTTGCTATGTATGGCGTCATGTAAGAGTTATTAAATTTGGATCCTACATTATTTAATTAACTATCTCGCTATTATTATGAAATACTTGAATTCAACTCGGTTGTAAAATTTAAGTATGCACTTTAATGGGTTAGATTAAAGCAGTGTTTCTCAACAACTAAACGCGCTGTATGGACCAGACCGCACACTAACTTTTTGTTATTCTAGTATTTTTATTACACAAATCACATGCGTATGGGATTCAATAAAAATATGATGAATTATAGTATCTATATACAAAATATTAAAATATGTTTTACTATTCATAGAAAATCAATAGGTACACATATGTTTATATGTTAGCTATAATATTTATTTTTCGATGATACCTACAGCGCGCGATAAAGCAACCAAGATTATCTAAATCCGATAATTATTTAATGCAAGGTGTTGTTTTCACATTACTAATAATTCGTCTACTAATAATCTTATAATCTACGAGTAAGTCCCCTTATTTTGGGGATTTTTCCTTGTTATTAAAACCTATACTTATACATATAAACATGTTAGCTGAGCATATTTATTTATACCTCATTGTAATGTTTTATCGTAAGCTATATGTCAAATATGAAAAGCAACAAGCACAAATTCGGTCGACATAGTTCAGGGGCATCTAAAATTTATTGAGAATAGGGTTAGATAAGAATATATGAAAATTGCTGAGCAAACCGGATTATAAATTGGTAGTTTATTTACACAGATGCTATGAAAGAGATGTTAAATTTTCTGTTTATTAAAGAGGTTTTTCTTGTAATTAAGATACATATTGCCAAAATATTGAGATGTATGAATTTACTTTATGGAAAATGGTAGATAAATTAATATATTTATTTATTTTTATGAATCTATCTGATTGGGTTTTTAGAGGTAATTATTTATGTTTCTTTTATGGAAGCTTTGGATCATTTTTTAAATTAGCAATGTGACTTATCGTCATATATGAAAACCAAAAATTCTTATTTTAAAAACTCAAAATAACCCATTTAGATTAGATTCAGTCACATTTTCTGAAAGGTTATTCTTCTTTTCGGAAAGACTCATAATTGTAAGTAAAGTAGTAGAGGTATTGTGCATATAATCATTTCAATATACTAGAAAAAGCTATTTACTCAAATTTGAACCAGATTTCTGCTCTAGTTTATCAAAAAAAATATTCAAGTTTCTCACCAGATTGAGGCGAAATTAATTATTACGATTATTATATACAAAAGTAAATTCCACTTTGTTGTTAGATTGTTGTTGAATTAATCGTAAAGTGTATTAATTGTGTACGTGCAAATTGACCAAATATACAATACGATTAATATCATAGTTTGGAACTGGAAGATAGATAAAGCATCTTTATCGGTAAAAGCAGATATATAATGCGGTTTTATCGATTTGATAAAATCAGTGTATTGTCATAAATCAATTGGTCATGGTAATAAATTAGTATCGGACATGGATTTATATAATGGTGGGACAGTCGCAACGAGAGATTGTCTATGTATATAGTATACTATAGTTTTGATTATGTTGTTAGGTAGGTGGAATATGTACAATGTGGGCTATGACTAAGTACAGGATAATGAGTGGTAATAGGTAAACGCGCTCGTAAACTTGCTCTATGCCTGACAGTAATGGGGATATTTAGCTCTCGATTGTAATGAGGATAGTAAAGCGCGCCGTCGTTGCACGACAAAAGCTAGTGAGCGAGCGAACGAGCGCACGGCGGCGGTCGCAACGAAATCCAATGTGCAATATGTACTATGTGCATGTGTCGTCTCATCGCCAATTAAACGCTCCCAATCATTCTTTATTTATTCATCTCTTACTTATGATGATCAAATGTAGATGATTAATTGGCCTGCCCCATCGTTCAATCAATATAATGAAGCGCAGCCAGAGCGCGGCGGTTTCAAGGATTTTCCACTCGTCTTAGTTTAAATAATTGCATGGCGATTCAGGTGATGAAAGCAACGTCTAGCTGGTGGAAAATTATTTTTAAAACTCGTAGAAATGTAATTTTGGTCGAAAGTTTTTCTCTTTTCTTAGAAATGAAGGCAATGAATTAAAGTGAAAAATTTTTCCTTACAAGAGTAATTAAAATGATTTCTAGTTTTTTGCCAGCTAGTTGGACGCGCTTCATATATATCTTCTTTGTGCAGAATATTGAACGTGCAGAACATTCATTCCAATTTCAGCTGAATTATTTACGTACAGTAGAATAATAAACATCGTGAATAATTTATTACTTTTTTTTAATATTATCAACATTTTTGATATTAATCGTAAATGTTTAATAAACGTTTAATGTTTTAATAATTAATAATTAAGAGATTTTAATCAAGTAACTGTATACAAGATCCGAATCAATAATGTTAATTTATTAATGAAGATCTTTGATGCGCTTTACTCTCTTTCTGCTAAAACATCTGACAAACGAACGGATTTCCCTTACTTTACACTAATTATTAATGCATAAACCATCTAAATGTATTAAGTGTACGATTTTCTTTTTTTACTTTTCCCAAAAATCATCATCAAACATTCATCGCGCGCGAGGTGGTATATGATTAATGATATATTTTTTGGCATATTTATGTTCACCTTTTTAGCACCTCGATCATGAATCTACAAGACAATAAACGTGCGTCAAAATTTATGCGAGCCCTACGACTACGCAGCGCCGCGCGATTAATCATTTATATATTGCGATGGCATGGAAAAAACATTATATACATTTTCACGATCATGATTTTCATTATCTTTATTGGTTGAAAGACGATGGCGAGAAAAGAAGAAAAAAGGTGTCGTCGTCGTCGTCGCAGTCGTAGTCGTTGTAGCATTCTTGACGTGTAGTATTAGAAGGTTGTTGTCGAGTGCCAGAACACAGCGAGAGCGCGCTGGCAAGATAGAGGGAGCGCACATTTTCCTGGGGTCCGATGCTTCCGAGGGGACCGCAATGTGCGCCCTCTTCATCACCGCTGACACGGTAATCCAATAATGCAACGGCCTCGAGGCCTCCTCAACTTATAAATCCCACACACACACACACACACACAGAAACACACACATATGAGAAAATATCCTTACACCACCTTCTCCTACATAACATCCGAAACACCTTCTCATCATCATCGCTGGCGCGCTCTCTCTCCCTAAACGACTGTTAAATTGTATCCATCATCTGATAAATGTGTTGTGATTGATTGTACGGACGAAACAAAGAGAGAGCTTTCTCGTATATATAAAAACGATGCTATGCTGCTGCTGCATGTGTGTGACTTATTATTGCGAATTAGATAGAACAATGTTCGTTGTTAAATTGCCATGGCAATCGGGCGTAATTCAATTTCGATTGCTTTATTAAAGAAATTAGAGCGTATTTTATGGATGAGAATGTTGAAATAATTACGCATTATCATTATTTCCGCGATGCATTCGAGTGTTATGCCTTTAAGTACGCTTTAATTGCACGCTGGGCGAATTTATGCCCGGCCAATAAATCGAAAATTGTATAATATAAATAGATCGAGGAATAGAAAATTGCGTTTTCTTTAAATTTATTACTCACTCACCAAGAAGCCGACATTAAAATGTTAATTTAATTAAAAAATATATGAGAAAGCATGGGAGTCGTTGTCGAATCAATTCGGATATGAGCGTTGTTTTGATGCGAGAAGTCTATAGGAAATGAAACTTTTCCCAATTCGATTTTGATAAAGTTGCTGCCATTAGTCGACTATCATTTGTCTTATTTTCCTACCGCGCACACACACACACATCTAACAATTGCTCTTTCTTTTCTCTCCTTCTTGTTTCCACCCGAAACCTAATTGCATTTTACTACCAAACACACACACACAGACACACATACAGTAGCGAAAGACGTTTGGTAGTAGTGGATAAAGCAATTCGGATGGGAAATAGGTATTATTTACACCGACACGTCCCCTGAAACTATCGGGTGCATATTGAATGACTGGGAAATGTTTATGCCAGCCCCTAAATTTCCTTAAATCTGTTACATTCCGATACGCCTTTTCGAAATAAATACTCACTAGCAGCGCGATACGACTGCCATCAAGCAAATCCGTTTATTATTGTCAGCGACGCGAACATTCTTCAAAATTGCATGGTGTTTTTTTTTTTGTCTAATTGAACTCTTGTCCAGCATTTCATTGTCAAAGTAATGATTAAAACGCATTTTCAATAAACAATTTTACAATTTAGTTGGTAGACTATATTTGTTTTCTTAGTGAAAACGTGATTTTTCAAAAATACATGTTGTTTTTTACAATCTACTAATTAGCGTGTCTAATTGAACTTGTCCAACAGAATTTCATTGTCAAATTAAACATTAAAACGCATTTTCAAAACACAATTCTACCATTTAGTAGATATATGTGCTGTTAGCTAGTATATTATCGAATTTAATAGTGGCATTATTGAAATTTTATGTGCGTTTTTTGAAATAGTGTTTGTTTTCTTAGCGCGAAACGTGGATTTCCATACTTGGCGGATAAAGCGCTAAGAATGCATTTTTATACACATCTTGAGGTAGCAATTGAATTGCATTTTTGCTTATGGAATAAATTAGCTGCCTTTCTTATGTGTGTTACGTGCATAAAATGCATCCGCGCTGAAAAGAAAAATGTTTTCAATGCAGAAAATATAATAAAAATGCGGCGAGCGGCGGCGGCGGCGGCCGTGTATTGTTGGATTGCAGCCAATCCAACTCAACGCTAATCTGGTTATCCGTACGTTAAATATTACACCATGGCATACAGTACATCAGTTATATGTTAGCAATGTTTTTCGTGCGCGCCCGCCACTCTTCTTCCACCACATTCAATATTCGCACGTATAACGCCATACAATAATTTTTTATGGCGGGCAATTTAACAAGCACGCGGCGCAATAAAATTTTCCTACTAAGGTGGAGCGAAAAAAAAATGTGCAGGAATTACGACGGATGCCGCTGCGGTTTTTCCTCCACCAAACTAAACAACATTTTTTGCTTTCTTGGAGACTTGATTCGTATTGAGTTATATAAAACTACCCGAATTGCGGATAGATAGGGACACAAAAAAATAAAGACGATTCAGCAACCAGGCATAGCCAGACGAGCATATGCTGCGCTCGCTTTCCAATTTCGCGACACACACACATATACACGAGAAAGATAATCTTTTTGCTACCGAGAGTCCAGCAGCTAGACGTCGCGCGATAACTTTCTGATCGTTTCATGTCTAAATAAATACCCGTGCCACTAAATAAACATTTTAATGAGATCGTTGTCGGTGCACTTTACTCACAAGCCGTGCGCGCTTTTAAATTGCATAAACATTTTTCCACGACTGCCGAGACGCACACACAGTGTACGATAAGGAAATCTAATTTAAAAATGACTTCTCGTAAACATTGCAACAAATTATTGAAAAACTTCACTCAGATGTTGCTAGTACTGCTGCTGCTAGTGCAGTCGCATCCAATATTTTGTGCCCGCTTTTCCTTCTTCATCGATGCAAAAAGCGGTACGACGTAAATGTGTGCCGGTTTTTTGCTCGTTCTACAAATTGCGAAACGAACGCATGGATGGAATTGTTGAAAATTATTGGCGTCATCTATTGAATCTAAAATCTCAATCGAAATGTCAAAAAAAATTT
>JARJDW010001486.1:0-28548 GCA_030264715.1 Adinopsis sp. GC000173
AACAAAAGGGGTGCTATAAAAACGAATAGGGGTGCGATAGGGTGCTATAGAGGTGCTATAATTTGGTTACATTACTTTTCACAATATCAAAAATGGCGGTGCCAGGACGACCGAGCCGCTCACCACTTAATTTTTATATAATGTATATTAATTTTAAGCCGTTTTCTGAGGAAACGTCCCGTGTCGCTCTTTATGCTACAATATAAAAAAATTATCTAATTTTAGAAATTCTAATAGCGATTATAAAAATATTTAACATTAGGAAGACGAGAAAATAATTAAAGGAATGTCATAATCAATTATCATCTATATATCTAGGTAGTTTAATTAAAATTCTAGATTTAAATTTGTTATATAGGGTAGATATTTTAACCATCTAAAAATCTGAAGGCAATTTCCATATATAAATTATCTATTTGTTGTTTATTTTATTATATTAGTATTAATTATGGCACATTACAAACATTAAATTGTAAATATAACCTACTCTATTTACGATCAAAATTGTATCTATATGGATGAGTATAGCATCTACAAATACAAATCTTTAGATATTTTTTAAAATCTGTGTCACTTTCTGCTAAGCTTTTATCAACCCGTGGTGTTGGTGTCTGTTTGTCTGTCTGTTCAATTAAAACTTTACAATGAATTTTAACTTACATCTCAAATAATATTTGAAACTTTGGCAATAGCTCAGAATTAAATATAATAGAAATGTATTCTTTAATTATTTCTTTTAGTATATTATTAATTTTGGCATATTAAAAACATTAAATTGTAAATATGAAAGATTTATCTATATACCTACTTGTGGTATGCCCAGAATTTGTAAGACTTTTTAAACATGTATCACTTTTTACTACGCCTTAATTAACATGTTATATTGGTGTCTGTTCAGTCAAAATATTGATTTTGCAATTGATTTTTTAACTTACATCTCAAATAGCAATAGATTTTAAACTTTGGCAGTTGATCAGAATTTCATAGGAGTGTATTCTTTCATCACTATCTCAGTACTATGCAGATGAAATGTTTCACAATTAATTCTCTAAATGCTAATGCTAATAAAAAGTAATCATAAAGATATTAATTTAAACTATTTTGTAACTTTGCATCACCTTGTAGTTTAATTTTGTGCGATATAAAAAGTTTGCGTTATCAATAAGTGGGATAATACCAATCAAGCTATGTAATAATTCTGTTATAATCTACATTAAAATAAGATTAATCTATATTAAGTGATTAAAACTTTTCTAATGAAGTTTTATCGTGCCGATCAAACAGAGTAATGTTAATTTAGAAAAATTAAACATTTTTGGCCTTAAAATTTATCATCATTCTAACCAGCACGTTTAATATTCGCATATTGTTTAGGTCGTTCCCGTGAACACACGCACACCCAAATATTTTGTTTTGTTTTATGTAATCTAAATATAAAACTTTTCAGTTATATGTAGTTATGAAATTATTTATACATGTAGGTTGTCCCAAAATTTCCGGAATTTCATATTACATATACCTACATTCAAACTATTTCCGCTGCTGAGAAAAAAAACGCTTTCCATTTCAAGGAATATTAAATATTATTCTAATGCAAATTTAGACAATATATTTTTGTTCTTCGGAAACGTTATCTGACAATCGCATTAAAAACCTGCCGGTCGCTGAACAAATAAAAACACACACAGAGAGAAACAAAATTCGCATTCGGTTCAATAATTTATACAAGCGCACATTTCCACAAATAAATGTATTGAATTTTATCTTTAAACACTAATTAGCGCTTTCGATGGAAATAAAAGTGCGGAATTATGAATTTTTGAATAATTGAAGCGTTTTGCGTGTTGTTGAATAATTTCCGATTTAAATTTACCTATATACCTACCAGCTGAACAAAAAAAAACATCAATATCTTTAATTAATCTCAATTTGGTTGTAAAAATAAAATTTACGAAGTTATTTATACATTTAAGACCGTCGTAAATTTACACACATTTCGGCCTAATTGAATACGACGCGGTATCGGCAATAAAAGTGTGCAATGCGCTAAATTCACCCATCCGCATTATGTACGCGCGTTCTGCGAGACAATTCGTATGCATAAAAAATGTGCATTATCATGCTGTTTTGCGCTATCAATGCAATCGATATACATATACAAACTATATACCTATACAATAATCGCAATGTGAACGGGCGAAAGCAGCAACAAGTCGTGCGCGTTATATTGATATCGAAAAGATACGTAATTTATTGATGTGGGGCAAAAACATTGCAGTAATAATAAGTGTATTGCGTGCCGCATGCTAATTAATTCATTTATATTAAATAAAGTAATGTCGGATGAAATTTATTACATGGAAGCCATTTACATGTTGCCGTGTGTTTTTATTTTCATAATAATGTTGATGGTGGTAGTGGTGGTGGTGGAAAAAAGGCTTTGGCAATTCAGCAAACCCGCAACACGGATTGTACAATGATTATTTTAAGCAGGTATATGTGCAATGGGAGTATTAATTTTTTTTATTTAACAGATACGACATAAATACATGTTTATTTCAATTATAAGTTTATAAATTTTGAAATTCATCAAAATATCGTATATTATTGTTTAGAAATGTAAAAATTCAATTAATAATATAAAAAATACTAAGATTTCTTAACTGTTTTAAAGAACATTATATATTATATTATATAAAATAAGAAATAATTAGATTTTCTGCAACGTCTTAAAATTTTTGGAGGTGGCTACTTCTTATTTTGAGAATTACTGCTTAAAAAATCGTTGAAATGCAAAATGCTGATTTCTAACAATCAAACTTTTCAATTATTAACCACAAACAAATACTAAACAAGTGAATATTTTAATGTTTATTTATAAAAAAGCAGAAAACCAAAATACTTCAAAGTAACAATGAAAAGCAGTAAAAATCAACAACAAGACGTTTAGTAAAAATCTTTATTACATGCATAGAAGTGTAAAAAAATGATAGTGCGTCTAAATTAATATCAAATATATTTAGTAGACAATTTAACTAGGAACAACAGAATATCAAAATACTTTAAAGCACCACTAAAGGTAATATTTATTAAAAATTTTCAACAATCTTTAACAATACTACAACAATATTTTAATGCTTGTAAATATATTTTTAACGTTGGATTTCTAGTAAACTGCATCTTAAAAATGTTTTAAAAAGTTTTTTTTTCACCTTTTTGCATATCTTTCCTATCTTTTGCTTAAACAATTAGAATAACTTGCTTTTTAAGTATATCTGGTAAATTATTTAGTTAGATTTAACAAAAAACCCAAATAGTTTGAAGTACCACTAATTGCAATAAAAATCTTTAATAAATTTATACGAATGATCGAAAGAATGCCTCTAAATAAAATTTATATATTGTACTTCCAGTAAACTACAATTTAAGGGCGGGGTATCTATAAAAAGTAGTTCAGATCACTTATAATTAAAATGCATATATCCCTGAAACCGTATTTTAGATTGTTTCATTCTTTAAGTGGTCTATGACTAAAAGAGTTTTACAATGCAATGACATACTAAGTTTAACAATCACATCTTTAGAGGCTATGGAATAAGGCAAATAAAATTGAACTATTTTCAACTTGGAATCCCATTTTTGGGAAAACCCAGCAACTAACCTTTATCTGTTGTAGAGGAAATTATTATTTAGCACAAACACTAGGACATGTAATAAATTTATAATAACTATATTTATTGAGTTGGAAATTTAAAAAAAAATTGTTAATAATATCAACGTATATTAGGTCCTAATTTTCATTATTATAAAATCAAAATCGTTTGATTTAAGTCGGTATCATAAATAGATTCTGAGAAAATGGGATTCTAAGTTGAAAATAGTTCAATTTTAATTGCCTTTTTTAATAGTAGTCGAAGATGTGATACAAATAATGAATATGACGTTGCATTTTAAACTCTTCTATTTATATGCTATTTAAATAATATAACAATCTAACATACGGTTTCAGAGATATTTACATTTTAAATATAAGTGATCTGAACTACTTTTTATTGATACTCCGCCCTTAAATAATATGTTTAATTTTGTTTTTATTTGCATGCAAAAAAATAGCAATAATTAGTTTTCATGATTGAACTGCGGCTTTATTTTTATTTCTACCGCAGTGCTCAGATTAGCGTTTATTCGTTTTTAATTGAACTGCATTTGTTTTGCAATATGTATAAAGTATAAAGCAAAATATATATTCAATTATTAATCACTGGATTTTTCTATATAAATTATGTATAGATCGGGAAAAACTCTTTCAGCAAAATAAATACGCCGCTTTATATAAAATATAAATTGGTGCCGGCTGATAATATATTTTCCCGCAGTATTGTAATAAAATGAGAAAAAAATGCTTTTTTTTAAATATTACTTATATTTATTTTATTATATTATTTATTATTAGGTAGCTTAATTAAAAATATCTAAATTTAGTAAGGTATGTCAATTAATATTGTATTATATTTTATCAGTTACATGGGTTGTGATTATGTTGAATGCGATATCTTCAACACAATCAATTATTTTTTATTTGCTTGGAGATAATTGCGCTTAGAACTGAAACGGATCGTTTGCTCGGAATCAAACTCAACGTTCCAAAAAAAACCGATTAGTTTTGCGCGGCTGTAAAACTCTCCATTGGGAGTCGTTGCCGTCGAAGAAGCATTTTCGGCGCCATTTGACAATAAAAGATCATTTAAATAAATTTCCACCAATTGCTAATTACGCCCAAGTCAAAAAATATGTTTATACCACTAGTTTAATGTCGCGCGCATTCGCAAATATAAAATTGAGTAACTTCGCCGAATTTCGTTTAGTATTTACTGTGGTTATAAAACTTTTTTACAGCATACAAAAAGCGCAAAGTAATGTTTTCATAAAAATGCAGCAACGCGCATAAATAAAAAAGAAATAGTACATAAAATTATTTGCTGCGCACTTTACTAAACAACTAATTGGGGCTGGCTGAAATTGACGTTTTGCGAAAATATTGCAGCGAGCGAGCGTTTATTATTTGACAACGTTCACGGAAATGTCAGGTGCGCGCGATGGTATGGAAAAGTTGTATGTATAACAAAGAACCCGCTTCCAATGTGCATCAAAATGCCATTTTTTCCGCGATGATAAAGTGGACTACATCCTCGGCGCACAACATGCGGCGAAAAAAAGAGGAAATTTCCACGACGACGCGAAATTAATAATAAATGTATGCGATGTCATGTCGCAAAATATGGTTCGCGCAACCGTGCAGCGAATGCACAATAATATTTATTGTATGAATCAAAATTGTTTGCGTTTTGGCAAAGTGTGCTAATTGCTGAAAGACGTAGCGCATTCCCAATCCCAGCTTCACTGCTATGTTAAATTTTCAATATTTAATATGTTTGAGAACAAAGTATAAGATAAAATAAATCAGTTTATAAAGATTAACAAAATTTTACGATTTTGCAACAATTTTTGATTGAACTTTTGCTTTAAAAGTATTTTTAAGAATCTTTAATAATAACATTATTTCGTTTTTTGTGCGAAAATTTAATAATGTTGTTTAAAAAGTTTTAATTATTTTTTTATAATTTTTTGAAGAAAATGTTAGACAAATATTTAATATAATTTACCATTTTCAAGAATATTTCATGTAACATTTTCTTAAAAATTGTTTTTTTAGGAATGTTTACGAATATTTAATTGGATTGTTTTTACTTTTCGTAGAGATCTTTTCATCACGGTTAATATTTATATAGAAAAGTAAGAAAATTTATAACGGCATAAATTGTGTTAAATTGCAAACCTCTAGATCTTTCCAGAACGCTTAAAATTGACGATAAAATGTTATAAAATTCATAGACAATAAAAACAAAAGAAATTTTCAATATATGTATTTACAATTTTTAGAAACTTTGAAATCATTAAAATTTTTTTTAGCTGTTTCCTACAATTGTAGATAATAATTTCTTCAAATTTCAACAGTCGAAAGACTTTAGATTAAAAGTGCAATCAAAATTTGAAATCCTAAATGTTGACAATAATATTTAACTCTTTAATTAGAAATATTTCTGTTTTTGAGAATATTTTTGTGAAAAAATAAAGAAAAATAAAAAAAAAAACTTTAAATTGCAAATGCCGCTAACTATTCAATTTTTGAAAACCTTTTAATTTAACTAAAAAATAAAAATTAAGCTTAGTATAGTTACAATAAAAATGGTACTTTATAGTCAATTTGCAATTTTAGTGTTGATTAGGTTTAAGGGGGAAATTACAAGCGTTTAATAAGTGAAGCATGACAGATATTTTTCAAGTTATTATACGTGCGCCCATAAAAATTCAAGAGCCATTTTTCGCATCAGATGCCATTTTTCAGATTGCAATCTCATTATCACCTCGTTCGTGGTGGAAAGAATAAAAATTAGATTTTTTTCATGCACTCCCAGCCATCGTCGGCAGCTACTTTGCGTCCGTGCCACCGCCGTCTCTTTCATCCACAATTTGCGCACATCATCAAATCGATGGCAGATATTCGACGGCTCGAAAAATTAGGCGGGGCGCATTTAATTAAGAATTGTTTTGCTGAATTGCGAACGCCAAAAATATATATAACCACGCGCCGGCAAAAAGTCGCATAAAAGAAAACAGAATAAGTTTATAATTGAAACAAAAGGTTATTTGCGCGAAATGTAAACTTTGTAGCGTTTTTTCTCCTCTTGTTCGTTTTGTTTAATGTAATGAATTAATAAATGAAGTTTGTGTTGTGCGTTTTCTTTCCAAAAAGCAAAATTAAATACGGAATTAATTATGAAAATTACGCAAGTAACGAAATGCTATTATGACTATTGACTTGAATGTTATTTGACGCTACACAGCGAGCGCTATAGGTATTAATTTTTTATGCCTTTGATAAGAAAATAACAGTCTAGTCTAGTCACAATGTTTTAGGTAAATTGAATAGTCTGCAACTTGTTTTTTTTTATTTCGCAACGAAATTTTACACCATTTTACATTTACGAACAAATTAGCTTGGAATTTGAAATCGATAAAGATTAAAAACAATCTGACAACAAGCAAAACTAATTCGTATTTTCAACTTTTTTAATTTGACACCGATTGTATTGCAATAGGAGCGAATAAAAAAAGTAGATTATTTGCATTGCAACAACTTTTCCAATTACCCAATGCACGAAAGACGAGTCGCCGCGCGTGAAAATGAAACCTTGATAATGAGACCGCGTTTCGTACACATTAAATACCTTGTTTGCGACTTCTTATTCCGTCTACTAAAAATGCATATTAGGAACAAATTAATTAAGTTTGCATTGATTTACAGGAAAATTATAGTGTTCGGTTTTTGCCCGTTTTAGTATTTGATGAAAATTTACGATCGGGTATCGTCCAAAGACAAGATTTAAATTATTAGCGATGAATATGAAATTAAATATCTATTTTCATTTCAACTACTACCAAATCTTTATTTGCAATCCCCGTCCATCGGTATTCAATGAAAATTTACGAAAGGATACCGTCCAAAGACAAGATTCAACTTGGAGAAGAACATGAAACTAAATATCTATTCCCATCCTAACTAAAAATGCATATTTGCGCGTATTTTATAGTGTTTGGAACGAATTAATTGAATATGTTTTGATTTATAGGAAAATGATAGCATTTTGGTTTTTGTCCGTTTCGGTATTCGATGAAAATTTACCATCGGATACCGTCCAAAGACAAGATTTAAGTTGGAGACGAACATGAAACCATATTGCTGTTCTCATCTCAACTGCTACTTAATCTTTATTTGCAATCATTCATCGGTGTTTGATGAAAATTTACGAACGGACACTGCCTAACACAAGATTCAAGTTGGAGATGAACATAAAACTTAATATTTCAAAAACCACCAACTCCTGAATGCTGGACTGGAAATAAACCAATTGATTTAGCCTTTGCCTATCTCAACTTAAAGTCAAGCATTCAGGAGTTGGTGGTTCTTAATATGTTTATGAATTGGGGTTCCTTTCTTACATTCGAAACTAAATATGTATTCTCATCCCAACTACTATTAAATCTTTATTTGCAATCCCCTTCCATCCCATACCGTTATAAAAATATTCTAGTACCTTTTATCCCACTGTCAATGACTAGAATTTCATATCTTTCCAATAAAAATTATTGCGTTCCAAACTTGTGAAAGTGGTCGGTCAGGAATTCAGAATTAATAGGACAGATACTATAGCTTATTATTTACTCTTATAATCACATGGTATTCCCACATGATTGGAGTTTTTCTCTAGTACTTTATAACCACTCTCATTTTTTTGCGGTTATTACCTCTAATATTGAGGAAACCTAAATCTGAATTCTAATTCCACCCCATATAAGTGATTCTTGTTGGGTCTCTCAAAATTTTCTTGCATTTGAACGTCTTTACTTCATTTGTACAATTATATATTATATATCGAATTTATTTACATTGCAGAAAAGACGCCGCGCGCGCGCGAAAATAAATCCTTCCTCACTACAACCTTGAAATGGGGCACCGCATTCCGCACCGCAACACACATCACGTGCGTATTAATCCACATTGACAGTTTTATTTTTAATTGATGAAATTTTTGAGGCTCGCGCGTGTTTATCAATCGCCGCTGACTTGTGTGTATGTATTTGAGCGATCCAATAAATATTTACGCTCATAAAATCTATAAAACGTTGAGTGAACACTTTCTTTTATTGATGATAAATTCGTTCCCGATGTATCGAGTGCGCACTTTATCTAAACGATCTGGCCCGAAATAACTTTTGCACAATCAAATTGGATAATATTGTAAATTTGGCAGAGGGCCGATGTATATACAATTCGGGGGGAATTAGATATTTCGGTCGTTAAAAAAAATTAATTAATTACGATGATTGTTTGGATTAAGCAAAGTTTATATTTTATTTTATTTTATTTTATTGCCGTAGACGAAATTGAAATTGAAAATGAGCAATGCATTATTAATGCTATACATTTTATTATTTCCCCATTGGTTTTTATACGTTTAAGACATTTTTGCGCTATAAATTTTTAAGCGCCATTGTATGGAGTAGATGTAGCATAGCGACGCTCGTTGTCAGGCAAAAGTTCATCATCCTTTAAGTGTTTTGCGAGATTATTTAAATGTTTCGCGGCTGAAAGATGCTAACCAGCACTGTGAACTCTAATGTACATTCATGTTCAGATAGTAATAAGGTCAGAGGTTCAAAAAATTGCTATATTTAAACAAAATTTGCTTTCTGTTACTATTTGATATAATATTTAAACAATTCAAACCTGCATGAAAGTTACTAATGAGGCAAAAGTTCATCATCTTTTAAATGTTTCACGGCTGAAAGATGTTAAGCAGCACTGTTAACTCGAATGTGCCGTTATGCTCAAACTAATGAGATCGGAGTGTCAAAGAAATTGCGATATTCGAACAAAATTTGCTTTTTATTACAATTTAATGGAATATTTAAACATGTCAATTCTGCATGGGAGTCACTCGTTAGTCAAAATTTAATCATCTTTTAAATGTTTCGCCGCTGAAAGTCTCTAAGCAGGACTGTTAACTCTAATGTACATTTATGCCCAGAGTAATGAGGTCGGAGGGTAAGAAATTACAATATTTGAACAAAATTCGCTTTTTATTACAATTTAATAGGCTATTTAAACAATTTAAACCTGTGTGAGAGCTAATCATAAGGCAAAACTTTATCATGTTTTAAATGTTTCGCAGCTGAAAGATGCTAAGCAGCATTGTTAACTCTAATATGCATTTATACCCAGAGTAATGAAGTCAGAGGTCCAAAAATTGCAATATTCGAACAACATTTGCTCTGTTTTTATCCACTTTTTGTTACAATTTAATAAAATATTTAAACATTTCAATCCTGCATGGAAGCAAATTGAAGTACATCATCAAATATCTTTAAATATTTACGGGCCATTTTTCTTGTTTATAGAAACAACTTTTAAGTCGACATTAAGATATTTTGATAACAATTTTGTTAAATATTTAAAATCAATTTAAATTACAATTTTAATGTATTTTTTTTAAATTTTAAGTTATTAGAATGTTTAATTGTTTGCAGTTTAATTAAAAAACGTAAATGCAATTATCATATTATACTTCATAGTTTTTTTTCATATTCCCTTGTATCATACCTTTTGAAAATCAGTGATTTCTAACCTATGGCGCATGTCTACTTAATTGTAAAAAGACTTTGGAAGTGCCATAGATAAGATGAAAAATCAAAGTTTTTTATAGATTTTATTCAACAAGCAGTGAAATTTTAAAATTTTATACCATTTTTGGGATTTTCAGAACCTACGTCTTTCTCAGACATTTTATATTTACTAAATTAGACTGTTACATCTATTGAGAGAGACACAACAACAAATTTTAACTATATACTTTGCAGTTTAATTAAATTATTTAAATGAACGTAGGTGCATTTATTATATTTCATTTAATTTTTATTACCATTTCAAAACGCAAAAATTTAACAGGTTTTGTTACGATGCCTTCTTTGTATGCAGATATCTATGTACTTTATTCTACAAGGAATTGCAGACAAGATGCGCTTGAAGAGTCTTCAATTCACCTGAACAGAGCAATTTTTGGACGCGATTACACATTTTTTATTCAATTCCGGAATAACGAGCTGTTAAAAGATGACACTTTTATTTTTGATAGCGCTGCAGATTAATTATATTGAATGTACATCACACGAAAAATCTAAAATTGTGAAATGATTCATTTATTAAATTTATTAATGTATAGTGAAGCGAATTCACAGCGCCAAGTATCTTTTTAAAGCGCTCCTGAAACACGCTGTGTGTGTGGATCACGTCATCATCGGTGGTATGGCACGAAATCGTTGCTATTGATTTTTTGGATGGAGCAATGAACGAGCACTTAGCTACTACTACCTACATATGCCATCGTATTGTCTCCAAACCATCAACGCAAAAAAATTGGTATCGCGGCCGGCCGGATTTGTCCGCGTAAGATGATAATACACAAATTTGCGCCTATTTTATAAATACATTTTTATAGCGTCAACATGTGTTTGTGTGTGCTTGAAATAAATTGGCGCTCACACATATTATGAGAGAATTTTCAGGCATTCAGGTCTGCGCGAATCTTTTTTTTCAGTTTTGATAAATCCGGAAGGTTTAATGATAGCGCGCGTCACCGTCGCCGAAATAAAAAAAAATCATACACACAGGCAAGGCAGATAAGCCGAATGTGCTGCGCGTGCACGCGCCTCCATCGCTATTTTTACGTACATTTAATTGAAAGCATATCTGCAAATTATGTTTTGGCATCCATTTAATGAGCGCTTAATCTAATTCAATGCACTTTTTGCGGGCGCGCGGGTAAATAGTTGCAATAGATTAAAAAGGTGTGGGCACGGTTTTGGGAATGAATGCTTTTTGTGTTGTTGTTGTGTTGGGCGCGTTTCACTGCCAAAATAAGCACACCGCGAAAATATAATGGGGACATTATTGTGTTTATGTAATTAGTAATGTTCGTCGGCTTTCAACGTAACTGTGCGCAATGTCTAAATTTGTAATATAGAAATAATGCGGCTTTTATAATTAATAATACGCGCATTTTGTATTAAATATATGAAAAGTTTGTAGAGAGATGGAATCGATTTTTTAACTCTCATTAAAATTGTCCTGTCTATAATAATAATAATCTAAAAGCGCTTTTCAAGCTGCAGACAGAAAAGCTTATATTGTGATATTTCATTTTCAAACTTTTAATTTTGCGAATATAAACAATTCATTTTCTAATAAAATGTTTTTGAAAAAAGTTATTAACATGAATGAAATATAATTAATTAGAAAATTAATTTAACTTTTAAGACAAACTTTATACAAAGTTTATTTAATTTCTATAATAAATGGCAATTTTTTAATTTAAAAATGTATTATATATGCGTATTTTTACAAAAAAAATATGTGTCGATTTTCTCCCATTCAACCAAACAAATTAAAAACATGTGTAAAAATATGTTTTCACAATTTCTAGGTTATGTTTTGAACTGTCATTAGTTAATTTCTGAAACAAGGTCAAAAAATACATTTTTGCTATCATCGAATTTTGAACCAATATATTATATCAGAATTCCAATTAAAAATAAACCGCACAAAAAAGTGAACACTATATAATTCAGTCTTTTAGCAAATTTATACATTATAGTAATCCCCAACAATTTATATAGTAAAGCTTTTTTCGCGTTAGGATAAAAATGATTTACATCTTTTATTAGTGCATAAATAAATTACGAGGCTGTCTAGAGTTTGAAAGATTAAAGCTTAACGTTTTTAGCTAAAAATTATGCATCACAACATCAGATAATGAAAACGTTATGAACTGACTTCGCGCTGAATAAACGAAGGGTTAATTATACATCTGCCTATCCCAAAAAACGAACATTCTCAATTTACAACAATGTAATATTTAAACAAGATAATCAAATATTGATTGTTGTTTTTAATTAAGCGTAGATATAAATAATGTGGCTTTGGAAATGCTATAGAAAAGATCAAAAATTAAATTAATTTATTCATTTTATTCAACTAACACTGAAATTTTAGAATTCTATTCCATTTTATGGCATTTTCCGTAACTGTGTCGTTGTCAAACATTCCATATTTACTAAATTAGACTGTTAATCTATTGAGAGAAACAGAACAACGAATTTTAACTATATGTTTGCAATTTAATTTAATTATTTAAATAAACGTAGATGCTTTTATTATATTCAATTTATTATTATTTTATAATAAACAAAGTGTTAATTATACATCTGCCTATCCCAAAACACAAACATTCTCAATTTACAACAATATAATATTTAAGCGCGATTATCAAATATTCATTGTTTTTTTAATTAAACGTAGATATATAAATGGCATGATAAATTTTCGAATAAACCCAGCTTGCAATCAATAATCGTGCCAAGATTGAATAAACATATTCGCTGCGCTTTTGTTGCGATGTTGAACGAAAAACAAATTTTAATTTTAAAGAAATTGCAAACTATTCGTCGACTAGCACACACACCGAAATGAAAATGAAAAATCCCAATTCAATCATTTCTTAACAATGGCAAATCTTAATAAAATTTCCTAATACATGTAGCAGGAGCAAATTTAAACTCTTCGCACTCCATCAGCCAGCGCTGCAGCGCTTCATCTAAAATAATTTCATAGTGACACGAACAATAAATTCTTCCATTGAATCGAAACAATAACTTAGGGTTTCCCGATGAAATATTACATCTTCGAACTAATAACAATAAATATATATACCTATATTTGTCTTGAGCATGCGGTACAACCTTGCTATGTGCTTATCTTTATTGAAACTTTTTATTTGTGCAAGAATAGACTTGTATATGTGAAAAATTGTGAAAGGACAACAACACAATGTGGTAACTAATGATTTTTATGCGAAAATAGTGCATGATTTTTACAAGCTAATGACGCTTTTTTGTGCACATACAAAACTTTCTTTGCATAAAATGAATGGGGTGGACTTAAAACCTGCGTTTACTATATAAAAAGAATGGGTGTTTAATTAAAAAGCCGCTTTGTGTGTGGTAATTTAAATAAATATTATTTTGACATTATTTACACACAAAGAAGAATGGAAAGTTTTTCTTCACGTACAAAACTTAATTGAAATACGCATGGAGGCTGCTGGAAAGATTGGAAACATTTTCTAACATACGGAAAAGTTTTCTTTATATATTGAAAAGTTAAATAGTTTTATAAAAATGTTGTATGTAGCCAACTTTAATAAAGTATTAAGCATGTGACTACTTAGATCAACAAGGCGGCAATTAAATGGTAATAAATGGAGGAACAATTACAAAGTTTTAATTGGAGTTAAAAAACGCAAATAAGTGTATTGAAATTTATCATTCGATAAATAGGCATGAAGAGAAAAAAAACAAATAAATTAAAAATTAATTTTATAATTTTTTTCAAAAGTTTTATTGTTGGCTCTTTGTGCACTATTGTAGTATTCAATATTATCTTAAATTAAGAATGTAAAGATGACAAAACTGAAGAAAATTCAACATTGTCCACAATATTTTAGCATTTGGACATACATTTTGCTTTAAAAATTTTTTGTACATATTTTGGAATATGTTGAAAGATTAAATATTCTGGAATAATTCGAAATTAAAAAGGCATTAACAAACGGCAAAATTTTAAAGAATAATCAAATTGGGGCAATAGAATCTTTTAACACCAATTAATATCAACTTTTTTGTTTGTAAATAAATTTCTTTATCCTTATCTATTTATTATGTAGGTAGATATATATTGACTAACTAATAAAAATATTTGTGTACCCCACTACATTTTATTAAATTAACAAATATTTTTGTAAAATTTCACTTAGTTTGATTGAAGGAAAGCAAAAACAACGCGTACAACGTAAACAATTCGCGCAAGTTTATAAAAAACGAAATCATCAAAAAGATTAAATTCTCATAAAAACATCCTGTAGAAAGATGTCACCGTGACATAATCGTTAAAAAAACATTGCCACATTATTCGCGCATCGGACAATATACGCGCGCTGCCAAGAAAACTATGTAAAATTAATAACACACATTAGGTGTCCAAGGCAACGACAAAACGTAGGCAAAGAAAGCAATTAATTTCGTGCTTGCACTGCGGCTATACGAACACCCTGTATGTATATAATGCGATTGGTGTGTTTGTGTGTGTGTGTGTGTATCTATCTGTGTTTTCTTCCAATTTCGGCCCGCACGCCGCCACCGTCTCTGCCAAATTTCTATCAAACGATCGAACGTTTTATTATGTACTACGAAAAAGAGCCGCGAATTAATGTCGCAAATATTGTAGAATCGGTGTGGTGTGTATATTTTAAGCATTTCGGAACCTAGGTCGTCTTAAAAAAAGTTGTTTTAATATTTTTACGTTAAGTAAAATTAAAACGAGTGCCAAGATTAAGAGCAAATAATAATCATCCTTGATCTTTCATAATTATCCTCGTACAGACTAAAATTACGCACACTACACTTATAAAAAATGTGCAATTAATTAAAATCTATATGTAGGCATATTAAAATAAAATAAAATAGAAAAAAACAAAAACTCACGCTTTTATAGTATGAGACAAACACTTTGAGCGCACTTTTTTTATGTCATAGGTGAGAGATCGAGCGAGGCATTGTCGTGTTTCTGCCTCGTCGCAATTGATAGGAAAGTAGTAACAAAAAAGTATGTGTTTTAAATACTTGTGTGTGAATTTCTTACCTACCTACTACATCGCGCACCGCACTGACGCGCCGTCACGACGCCCAAGCGTTTATTTCCGTCTACCAGCCGTAGCTAAACTGACGTCGCGTCACCGGCGTCTTACACATCTACCTGTGCGTCCGATTGCGGCGCATGCCCGCCTCTCTATATCATTCACGTATAATCATTTTTTTGCGCTCCCGTTGTTTCGAATTAACGCATTTCGAATGTCTTGCCGGCTAATAGGTTTTCTTCTCTATATGAGTGTGTGTGTGTGTGTACAGAATATATGCGTGTGCCGCTATACACCATCGAGAGCAGCAACGACGACGACGACTGAATTGCATTTTATTGCTGCATTGCAGCGAGGATTGTCGTGGCGCGCGCGCTAAGGTTAAAAGTTGCATTAAAATTGCATGCGGCGGAGAAATTTGCAATACGGCTCGCCTGCTGCTTTATGTACTTTTGACGTTGTGAAATATTGATAAGCTCGTGTAAGAACAGAAAAGTTGCGCTTTGGATATACGCCTAACTGTATTAGTTTCAGCTTTCTTGTTGTATCCGGGATGCGTAGAATATTAATGATGCAATAAGATATCTATAAAAACGGTGAAATTTTTATTGTGTGTTGGCTGAAAAATAGATCAATTTACACAGTATGTTTTATTTAATCAATACCCTTTGCGCTGAGTGTTATACATACAATAGCAATTGCTCGGAGTCAACCGGTGACTTTCCACATTATTAATCCGGCGCAGCCATACACCAACCTGTGGCCCGCGGGTCGCATGTGACCCTTCATGCTTTTATATCCGACCCAAAATACACCTTAATTTTTATATGCCAATTTTCAAGGAAGCACAAAAAATGGTTTTGGGTTCAATCAGTGGTGTACTGCTACAGTATGTTTGGTCGGATCGCATATATATCTTAGCTAAACGGCAGTAACTCCACTTTTTCATAGTTTTTAGTCAAATGGTTTATTAGAATAGTTTAGGGATTGGCTTACAATATTAAAACATTTTGAAACTTAAAACTATGTTTTCTCAAAGCTCACCTGTGTGGAGTTATTGCTTTTTAAGTTTGAACGACAGTGTAAGTGTACTTACTTACGTGATGAGGGGATGTTGCGATAATAAGCGTAATATTAAGTTTAATTTTTATTTATAATTATTATTTTATTAATTATATCTTGCCCTTTATTTTGACTAATTTTAAAATGTATACAAAGCAACAGTGATTTACAATCATTCCAAAAACATATACCTAAAGGAATATATATTCTGATAAACAGAAAATACAAAAAATAACTTGTTATTTCAGACGTTCGTCATAACAATAATCTAAAATATGAAATAAATAAATTTTTTACCAATAAGAAATACGAGTAGTTTTACAAAACAAAGTTCCGAAACGACTTTCTGGAGTATTCCGACTCCAGTTCAATTACTTTGTAATGTTGAAGCTCGTAAAACTTACCAAAAAGATTAAAAAATGGTTTAATGCAGTTGATTTACAGCATTAACTTTTATTTAATTTCAAACAACGCATTTTTTACAAAGTTTTTATTTCTTTTAGCTATGTATTATACTACATATTCGAATTTCAACTATTTCACTACAAAGTAGAATATACAAAAAAATATACACATACACTACAAAGTACCTAGAGGTATAAATAGAAATACAGTTTAACATATGTTGTTCAATTTTCATTCAAATCTTAATTTAATTAAATTATTATGCAATGTTTCAATATGCAACTTACAAGTTAATCTAAATTATTAAAAACTGTTTAAATGGTAACCCTCCAAGCTTTTATATGTGATCTAACATATATGCACCTTAATTTTAATATTCCCGTAGGCGAGCAAGCTCAGAAAGCGAAATTCAAGGAACTAGTCTTGAGTTCAATCCTTTTACTTTGTTGCGGTTAGTAACACTTACCAATAAGAAATGTTCGGCTAAAAGGAAAAAAATGTTTAATGTGGCTGATTTACAACTTTTATTTAATTGAAAACAACGAATGTTTTACGAAGCTTTTATTCCTTTTTTAAGTACTATTCGAATTTCTACTATTCTACAGCAAAATAAAATATAAAAAAAAAACATACACACAGGCAGCAAAGTACTTAGAGGAATAAATAGAAATACAGTATAAAACATTTTTTGCAATATTCATTCAAATCATAATTTAATTAATTTCTCACAACGTATTAGAATATTCAACTTATAAGTTAATCTAAATCTAGAAAATGTTTAGCGATGAAGCGGAAGATGAACTATTCATCCAGGACTCGCTGTGAAATGAAAAAAAAGTAAAAACGATAAAAAAATGAACTTGAATAATAAATAGGTAGCGTGTATGTAAAAAGCATGAAATCTCCTCGTTGCGTTTTTATTCAAACATTTTTTTAAAATTATTATCAGTTTTTCATTAAGTTTATTCAATGTTGTTTCTCAATACTTCAAAAGATCAAACGTTTTTAACAAAATATCAAATATCAATTTTCATCATATTTTCAATGTCTTGATACGATACTATATTAAATGAATAATTAAATACCAATACCAAAAAATTATAAATTTATACAGATAGGAAGCTAAATCAATTTTAAAACAAGAACAAATTACGAGCTTGTACAACGATGGATAAAGTGCATTGAAAAGCAAAGGAACTATGTTGAATAAATTTTTTAACCACATTGCGTATAATAGTTGACATACCTTAATAATAGCACAGAATTAATAATAAATTGATGAGTTTTAGTGAATCTCACTTCATCATTTTTTGATGAATTTTAGTGAATTTCTCTGATTTTTACTGTTTATTCACCGAATTTCGCTATTTTTGTAAATCATTTTTCGATGAATTTTAGTGAATTTCACGGTTTTTTACTATTTGTTCACTGAATTTCACTGTTTTTTTATCATTTTTCGATGAATTTTAGAGAACTCCACTGTTTTTTTTATATTATATTCTGGTAGTAACTTTAAAGTTTTTATGAATACTTTGATTGTTTTCAAGGTTATATGGTAATATGGAAAGTTATGACAAATAACCCCTGCGCGTTTAATTTATACAGAAATAATAAGAGCGATTTCGAACACCACGATTTTACATTAATGCGTTTTATACAGGGTGCGGCAGCATAACTTCCTTTTTTAAAATGCGCGCCATTCATTCGGTTGATGTCTTAACGGAGCGCTAGTGGTCTCGTTCGAGAGGGGGCTTTATAGTTTTCTCCCGACGTGTAAAGTTCTTCTTAAAATTGTTCTTGAGGACGCAATTATTTCTTTAGTGAAGAAACCCATTTTCATTTGTGTGGAGCCGTCAACAAACAAATTGAAGAAAATGAAGTCGCAGTGACACTGAATTCAGATCGATATGTAAAGATTTTGCAGGAATTTTCTTTTCCATGACTAAATGAGTTGAACTTAGGAGACATTTGGTTCCAACAAGACGGTGCAATGGCATACACTTCAAAAGCATCGATGGCTGTTTTGAGGGAACACTTCCCAGAGCACCTCATGCCAATACTCTACAAGATCTGAAGACCAAAATCCAGGAAAAGATTGCCAACATAACACCTGCTATGCTTGCAACAGTCATGACAAAATGGGCTTTTTCACTAAAAAAACAATAGCGTTCTCAGGAACGACTTTGAGAAGAACTTTACACGTCAGGGCAAAACTTTAAAGTCCCCCTTTCGAACGAGACCACTAGCACTCCGCTACGACATCAAGCGAATGAATGGCAGACATTTTAAAAAAGGAAGTTATGCTGCCGCACCCTTTAGAACATTATGAAAATTGCTGAATTCTGTTATGTTGTCCTACCAGCGCTTTTATTCTACACTGTCCCACGCAAAAAATATATAATTTTTTTCTTAATATAAACCCTTTCCATCGGCCTTTTTTCTATTGTCTGCGATGTAACGTTATAGAAAACTGTTTTTATAGCTTCTAGGCTTCTGCATATAAAAAGTTTATGAAAAAGTAGATTATATTCCGTGCTTTATTATTAACTAAACTAACACTGTACATATCCAAATACAACATATTATAAAAACCAATATATAAATTTACTTTAAAAAAATATAGAAATTAATGTTGAAGGTGATGAGAGCCGCCATATATTTTTTCTTAAGTAACCTTTTAACTGAGGACGTGCATTGAATAAAATTTGGTGTAGTGTAATAGGTGTGCAATAGATTGTACTATTATATTTTTTGTTAAAAAATCAATATAGCACGGGGAAACTTAAAGTATGAAAAAAAAAACAAAATTATCATAAATTATAATTATATATTTATATAAATACATATAATTGTGGCTTACCATCTCATAAATCTACATTAAGTTGTAGCATGACATTCACAACTTGTAGGAAAAATCATATAATAGATAATTTGAAAGAGCAAAGCAAGCAGCGCAAAAAACGTACGTATACTATATACATATGTAGGTATAATATTCAAGCTTTGAAACGCTTTAATGACTATTTCGCAATCTTTTGAATTTCATTCATTTTGAGAATCTTTACTTTTGTTGAAAATGGTCCATATATCTACCAACCGTGTTTGCTATTAACGTGTACGAATAATAACAGTATTATAAATGTAAAAGAGACAAATTTAAAATATTTAGTGTATAATTTAAATGCCAACCATTTTAATCTATAACACATAAATTGCTTTCGAGAAAGTCATATTCATTTATTCAGGTACTGTGTTATAGTAGTATTATATTATCTATATAGAATGTAATATTTGGTCTAGAACTTAAAAATAAGTAAAAAGTTTTCAAAATAATTGAGTTTTCCATAAAATCTCGATTTTTATCAATAGTATTAAATTAAACCCTAATTCCATGTGATGTGAAATGAGCAAATTACAAATTTTAAAGGTGAAAATATCTACCTAAAATTAATAGACTTGTTAATTAGTAATTACGCATTTCAAAGAACTATCGAATGGCTACGGAGGTTCAAAGAAAAATTGGTTTCTAACCAATCATTATTCATCAAAGTGAAACCATCATAAAAAAATATCTCGGTATGGTATATATTGGGTTTGCGATTAAGTAACTGCCGATTTCAGTTATAGATGCTTTTCTCTCCCATTTTTAGGATATCTGTAAATGTTATGATGCTTTTCTTCTTATATATGTTAAATGTCAATCTAACCTAGCTTTATAAGTTCATTACGTAGATATTTTCTCAAAGTGTCTATTGTATCTCAACATTAATATGGAATCCAAAAACGAATATTTTCGCCATATTTTGCATTATGATTTCTGTAAAGGAAAGAACGCAGTGCAAGCTGCCAAGAAGTTACATAACGTGGATAGCGATGAAGCCCTTAAAGAAAGGCAATGCCGAAATTGATTTGAAAAATTCCGTTTGGTTGATTTTTCTCTTAAAGATGACCAACGTTAAGGTCGACCAGTTGAGCTTAATGAGAATGAAATCAAAACCATCATCAGAAAGATGACAAAAAAGGTCATCGAACAAAATGGAAAATATTTAATACATTAAAGTTTTTTCCATTTAAAACAAAGGCTCTCTAATTTGATTGAACAAATCGGAAATTACTTAATTGCCAACCCGATATACACTCTGTCAAATAAATATCGGGAATTGTCCGATAAAACACAAAATATTTATCATTCATTCAAATCGTTGATGTCGCCTTCAAATTAAATAATATAAATACATGCAAGAGTAATCCTAAAGTCAAAACATTTTTTTACCCATTTTCCTGAATCAATTCTAGTGCGCGCCTTGAATTTTCTTTTTCACCTTTTATTGGCTGAATACGAGTACTTCAAAGTATTAATTTCAGTTTTAGAGAAAGAGAAATGTCAATCGGTGCCGTATCTGACAAATAGGGTGATTCTTCTATAATATTGGCTAAGTATTTAATCAGAAAGTCGGTTAAAATGAGCGCTTTATGAGAGGATGCCTTATCATAGTGCAGAATCCGCCCATTATCACTCTTCAAATTTGCCATTTTTTGCCGAATTTACAACTTAAAACACCACATTATGCTTAAATATCATTCTTTTTTTGTTATTTTTCTTTGTGGCAACAATTTGGAGTATTTGGATGTTAACTTCAGTTAAAGTTACTAATGGCAGGCTAGAGCGAGGCAATTCTTCTTGCACATCTTGAATGCTTCTGAAAGCATGGTACCTTTGATTTTGATAAAGTTGATTCACTGTAAGTCTTATGTAACATTTTTAGCGATTTGGCAAATAAAATTCTACTTGCAATGTAAAACTTGAGCAAATTCGTCGCGCAATGTTTGTATCTATTTGTAAAAATCGTGACACTCATTTGAAATCTTTGATTAGAACAAGTGCTGCAAGCAAACTAATCGGCATATGGTCATCAAATTACATGTCAGTATAGAGGATAATATTAACAATTTAGCAATAAATAGCATTTTGACAATATCTTGAACGGGATCTTCTAAATGATCAATTCCGAATATTTATTTGGTAGAGTGTATGTTATTAAAAATTAAAGTTATATTGTTGCAAAATGATACATTTTACTTTGAAAATGTATACCTCAGTAGTAAAATAAAATATTTTGTAGTGCCTAATGCAATTCATTATTATTTACATGAATTTTAAAAATAATATTTTGTTATAATCAAAATATTATTTTTATTTATAAATTTTGACCTGATTGTGGATGAACATTACGTTTATTTATTGTACACATTGTTCATTAATAAAACCTTTATACCTGAACGCGGGTAATCAATAGCAAATGCAATAGCATATAAAAGGAACGGAAAGTTTCTACCGGCTTAGATTCAAAAGGATTTTTATGCTCTCGCACAACACCGAGTTTTATTCAATTTTAAATTTCGCCTCAAAAAGAAACTAATTTCAATGAAGAAATTTGATACGTCCTTGCGGAAAATTCGAAGAATTTTACACTAAGATGCAGCTTTCCACTATCAGCGTAATAAAATCCACACAGAATTGCCATCAAATAAAATTGTTTAGAGAGACATGGGTATACACATAGTACAAACCTACTACTGCTATTTATTTATTCGCTGAAAACTCATTAGAATAAATATTGTGTTTTTGTTCACCACAATATTAATGTTTGTTATGAAAATGTAAATTGTTGCGAATAGTATTGTCTAGCCGTCTAGTCACGCTCAAACTCCCCGCTTATTTTCACGCTAAATAGCAATAAATATTTTATTGGAAAAACATTGTAAGAATATATATATATACATTTACAGCATTCACACATATCCACAAAACGCGCTATATCTATTGAAATCCTAATCGCTTACAAATACTCTCAACGATTGAATAATCCCCCCATCCACATCGCTTCTTCAATGCGACTGTGAAAAGATTCAAGACTCAAGAATTAAAACGATATCTAAATTCCGTGCGCTGCTTATGCAAGCGTGCAATTAATTCAATTAAAATAATAATCAATCCAAATGCGCTGTCTCTGTGTTGCCAAATTTTAACTGATCCGCGCCGCTTTATTTTCAATTTAAAAAAGAATCGGCCGCTTCTCGGGAAATTGAAATAGGAAATTAAAGTTTCCTTTGCGTAAACACATTAATGCCGCAAGTAAACAAAATCCAAAGTGGTTTTTAAGTAGAGTCGCTCTTAAACTCGACGATTATTTAAGGAGTAGTGCCTGTAATTGACATCAACAACACGTTTTCGCCAGCCTGGCGGTATAGCATTTCAGACGGTGCACGATTTCGGCGGCAAGTATTTGCGCTGATTGGGCAAACGCTCGAAAATGTGGCATTGAGCTCGCTCACCTTTCCTATTTGATCAATTTATAATGGGATGATACAAAAGCTTGTGCGGCATGTTATATGTATAGTGTGAGCTCCAAAACTAAATCAAATTAGTGCTTGAAGCGAGATTTTATTATCCCAATGACCGAAAACCTCTCTATATGATATTTTGTTTTCGGCTTCACACTATTCTAATTAAATTATTTTTTACCGTCGCCCCGGTCGGGTTTCTACCAGATAATATTTGATTATTATTCGTCCCTTAATTTATTTCGTAAAAAATTCATTCGATAACGGAAAGCGGACACGCAACTACATTTTAATAATGCGACAAGTGGAAATTAATAAAATTGTATAATCCAGTGATGATTTATTTTAAGAATATTGCTATTAAAAGCGCATTCATTAAAATGGAAAGTATGGAATTGATGATAATTTAATTCAATTAATATGAACTGTTAATGTTAAACTTGGAAAGAAAAGGATGCAGTTAATGACTGTAGCTAACAAAAATATTGTCATACATACTTTTGCTTAAAGGGTTACTTTAACTACGGAAATATTTCTATAAAACCATCTTGCATAATGCAAAAGTATTTTTTAAACATAGTGTTGAATAACTTGTAATTCTTAAACGCCAAATGCTACAAGCTTATGACTGCAGCTAGTACACAATTAAAACATCAACTATCAACCAATTTTAATATATTTTTAACTTTTAGTGTCTCATGTTATTAACATCTTGTACATATACTTGTAATTATACATTGTAAATAAATTTAATTAATCTTAATCCTAAATTACATAGTTAAAAGCAATCGTTAATAAGCGAGGATAAATCCTTTAGCCTTCAACGGTAATTGGTAATAAGTGGGAAAACAAATATTTGTCATTCTACAGTTAAAACATCAACTATCAACCACTTTAAATATATTTTTAACCTCTGATATGATGATATTATGATATTAATAGTTTTTTTCGTTTCGTAGATAAAAGAAATGGAGATTTCATTAATTACTTGTTAATCAACATCATTTCAACAATATATTTTTTCATTTTTTTCTTTAATGAACACAAAACTTGCTAACAAAAAACTCGGGCAAACAAAAACAACAAACGCAAAATGTTGTAAATGTAAAGAAAACTAGATTAGAAATTAAAAAGAAGTTTTTAAGTTAAAATGTTGTTTTTGTTTTCCTTCCTGGAGATTCTTGTGTTCTTTGTTTGGATCATTTTCTTCTGTTTGTAAAAATCATATAAAGCCAATGAAATTAAAAAATGTATTTAAAAGTTTTTTATGTACCTAAGTGTTAGTTTAAGAAACATTTAATGTGTAATTAAGTATAAAAATGTTATTTAATGTACGCATTAAACGCAGTTTTTGTGGAATATTAAAGTTCAAAGCTGAAAATAGGAAATCTTGTCATAACAATCTTGAAAATTGATAGATAATCGTTACATAATTCAAAAAGATTGTCTCTTTGACATGACTTTTTCATTTTATTATAAAAGAATAAAGGAAATCTAAAAATTGTGAAAATAATGCTGAAAATCACTATTTATTTTATCTAGTGACTCTTTTATGGACACGATTGGACTTCAGTGATACGTTGCATGCAAGCGCACTAATTCGATTATTCCCCAATCAAAAAATGAATTTGAAAGTTTATTATGAATCTAATTGTTAGTTTAAGAAACATTTAATGTGCAATTTAGCATAAAATTGTTATTTAATGTAGTCATTTTTATATTTGTTATACTAGGATACCTAATTTAATTTACTCATAGTTCTTGTGGAATATCAAAGTTCAAAACTGAAAATCGGCAATGGTGTCATAAAAATCTTGAAAATTGATAGATAATTCAGAAACATTGTTTCTGTGACATGACTTTTTTTATTTTATTATTAAAGTGTAGAGGGAATCTAAAAATTGTGAAAATAATGCTGAAAATCGCTATTTATTTTATCTAGTGGTTCTTTTATGGACACGATTGGACTCCAGTGGTACGTTACATGAAAGCGCACTAATTCGATGATTCCCTAATGTTGTTATTAGTCGCGTAGACAAAAATACAAATATTTATAGAATTAATTTCCAACTGTATATGCGTGAAACTAATTATCCTCGTAAATGAACAAACTATCAAATGCTAAATTTTACGATTCACTATTTTAAAACACAATATATAGCAAAATTAATTTTTTATCAAAAATACATTAAAAAACTTTTTACAGATTTAATACTTCATAAAAAATTTCAAACTATTTATACCTACAGGTAGAAATTTATCGAAAAATAATGAAAAAACAGTGAAATTCAGTTAAATTAATCGAAAAATGATGAAAAACAGTCAAATTTAGTAAATAAACAGTAAAAAACAGTAACATTCATCAAAAAATGAAGGAAAACAGTGAAATTCAGCAAAAAAAATGAAAAAACAGTGAAATTCACTGAAATTCGTCAAAAAATGATGACAAAAAAGTAAAATTCAGTAAATAAACAGTAAAACCAGTAAAATTCCTTCAAAAATGATGAAAAAATTAGGATTCATAAAAAAAATATGAAAAAAAAAACTGTGAAATTTAGTGAAATTTATCAAAAATTAGTAGGCAATTAGTAGGCATTTTATAATCCCGCACATAGGGCCTAATTTAAACCTTTACAGACCCAAAACAAAGTTCCATTTACCCCTTTCTAAAGTTTGTATTATTACGAAAATCGTATGTAATACTTCGTTTTTTTAATTGTTTTTTTTACTGTTCTACGCGTAATCTAAATACTTAATTAGATATTTAAAAGCGATTGCGGGCCCCAATTTGTCACGGGCTTGGAACAGCTGCCTTGCCTGCCTTGTCTCAAAGCGTTTGATTAGAAATTAATTTAATTTATTTTTACATTTCGTACTGCTCCTGAAAGCGTGTACATTAGATTCTCTATTGATAGATTCTCCAGCTTTTTTCAAATTTATATTTCAGCATTTTTCCTAAACAATATGCGATGTATGTTAAATAAAATTGTTTCAGCAAAATGTGCAAATATGGCTTTCTTGCAGCATCAGCTTCCTGTATTTTTTGACAAATTTAACAAAGCTTCGCCTGCTAGTTAAAACACAATATAAACAATATTATTTTATAAGAGAACTTGGTAATACTTTGTCGTGCTTATATTATCAAATATGTATGCGAAAGCAGATCGTAAATTTGCAACGTAAATTTCAGCGCAGCATAATAATCATCTGATGTATTTTATTTTTTTGGCCATATACATTTTAATAATAGATAAAAGCGAGTGAAACACGAAAAAGTAAACTTTTTACTAGAGCGTTCATTAAAACGAACTTGAACTGAAATCAAAACTTTAACCGATTTAAAACCAAGCGCAATAATTGGAGCGCAGTGAAAACTAGCAGACGAGAGAAAATAAAAGACGCGACGCGACGCTTGTCATCAAATATTGTCCGGCCAATTTTCAAAATATTACGCTCTATCAATGCGAAAATAAATTAGGTACATAATAAATTCATCGTTGAGCGTCCATTCATTATTCAATCTATAAATATTTAATAGTTTTTAAGTCTCTCTTAATTTCCTCTAATGATTAAAGTCATGTAAAATTAAAGAATGCGTAAAAGCGCTTTCCGTGTTTTGGGCGAAAAATATTTAGCGCTATTTAAATTTTATGCGGATTGCAAAAATGGACCACGATCAATAATTGCAATTAATTAATTCAATTTGTAGGTATTTTATTCTCTCAACGAAACAAATAAAAAGTATTATAATAGTTTTTAAGTCTCTTTAAATTTTCTCTAATGATTATAAATTTATGTAAAATTAAAGAATACTACTGCGTGTCCAAAAAGTAATACCAATTTTTAATTTCAATAGCGCAGACAAATCGCACATTATTAAAATTTTTTTCTTCCTTTGTAAGTATTGTAATAAATATCTGCAACAAATTTTAAGTCAAAACATCTATTAGTTTTTGTTTTACTTCGAATGTTATACGGCGCTAAAAGTGCATGCGGCGATTATGCTTCATCTCTTCATCTCAACAGTTTTTCCAGAGTGGTCTTTTAAGCTTCTATGATAGTCATAAGTGATGTGGTACTAAATAAGACCAATTCGGTAGTTTTCGATCTAAGTGCATAGGATTTTTGATGATAAAGTCACTAATAATGAGTACATTGTGAGAGGTGCATTGTCAACGTTATGGCATTAGTCAATAATTTCCGATTATAGGCCCAAAATATCTTCTAAAATGATATTGGCAAACTCCTTCGACATACCAACAAGTTCCGAACAGATATATTTTGAAATCCAAGCACAATTTCTTTGGTTTTTTTGACGTCGGCAAGAGTTGATGCTCGTTCGAAGCTTTTTTCGTCTTCAAAGCCTTTTCGACTTTCTTTTAACTGATTCCACTACTTGTAAGCATTGCTTTCTGACAAAACATGGACCCAGAAGATTCATTCTTTAATAATCAAATTTATGTAAAATTAAAAAATGCGTAATAGCACTTTCTATGTTTGGCGAGAAATATTTAATATTATTTAAATTTTATGCGTGGCAAAAATGGCTCATGATCAATAATTGCAATTAATTAATTCAATTTGCAGGTTAATTCATTGGATTTATATTTTAATCTCTCAACTAAACATAAATTCCCATTTTTAATCAAATTATTAATGCATGAATTAGCACTAAATGCATTATTAACACATTAATGAAAAATGCCAAAAGTCACACACACACACACAATCAATGAAAAAAAAAACTACAGCGAAACATTTATTTCGTTAATTACGTCGATGTAAAAAAATACGTTAAATATCAACGCAAAAGAGCACGCGTGTAATTTTGTTGTTATTGTTGTTTTAATATATCCGAAATTGATTACGAAATTAAAAATTTATATCTTTATTGAGCTGTGTTTTTTTCATTCCGCAGTTGGCCAATGTGCTAACAAATTATTAATTCGGGTGTTGTTGCTGCTGTTGGTATAAACAAAATATGTGTATTGTAATTTCATCGATCAAATTAGGTACATGAAATTTGTTTATACGCCTGTTGGGATTTTTTTAACTAAATACTAAAATATTTACATATCACATGAGGCGTCACATTGTTAAACAAAAAATTTTTGTTTGAATATTTGGTAGGTAATTAAAAAAGCTTGCAGATTTAATTAATTCATATTAAGAATATATGATTATAATTGTTATAAAAATTAACTCTTGATTGATTCACAATTAGTATTTAGTTTAGGTATATAGTTGATATGGGCCACGCCCGATTTGGCGACGCCGGTTTGGCGACGGACGGTTTGGCGACGCCGGTTTGGCGATAGCCGGTTTGGCGACGGACGGTTTGGCGACGGACGGTTTGGCGACGGACGAT
>JARJDW010001487.1:0-16163 GCA_030264715.1 Adinopsis sp. GC000173
AGAAGCTAGCTGGAAATAATAAAATCAGTGATGATATCAGATGTTTGTTATATTTTTATAGAGTGTGCGAGATGGAGGGGTGTTGCTTTAGAATGTCGCTTTTGTATCGTGTATTGTGCATTGGTGGAGGTACAGACAAAAGTGCATTTCTTTAAATGTTGCAATTTTGCAATTTTTAACTAAAACGTCATAAAAATAGAGAAACTCTTGATAGTTTTCACATTTATTCCCAAATTCTCTAATTTTTAGAATGAATTCCTTCAAAGTTTTACTGAGACTCGTTGATAAATAGAGTAATCTTGCAATTTACAATCAAAAATTCATAACAATTTCAAAAAAATATGAAAAGTAAAGCAACATTTGATGAGTTTCACATTATTCCCAAATTCTATTATTTTTAAGATGAGTTTCTTCAAAGTTACACTAAGACTCGTTGATAAATAGAGTAATCTTGCAAATTACAACAAAAAAATCTCAAAAAAATGCGGAAAGTAAAGAAACTTTTGATGATTTTCACATTTATTCCCAAATTCTCCCATTTTTAGGATTTGTTTCTTCAAATTTTCAATAAAATTCATTAAAAATTAAGTGATTCATAATAAAAACTTAAAGTTTTCTTATAGCTAGAGTATTTTTCCTGAAATTTTCAATAAAAACACTTGAAAAATGAGTAGTCTTGTAGTTTTAAGCTTCAAAAGTATTGATATACTCCGGCGATTGAAGTAAATCATCATCATATCGAATTAGGATGCGCCAAAATGTTCAATGCGAGACAAAAAGAAGCTCTAGAAATAAAATCAGTGATATCACATAGATAAACAATACACACATACATCTCAATTGAATAGATGTTTGTTATATTTTTATAGAGTGTAGGGGTGTCGCGGCCGGTGCGCTTTACAAGGGCGTATAATGTGGCTTTTTGTATTGCATTGTGCACAACAGACAATGTCGCGGCCGACGAGGCGATATGGGATCAACTCCGATGTGCCATGATGTGCGTGCGTGTGTGTGTGTGAGAGAGAGCGAGATGGAATGTACGTAGTAGCATGGCAGTGGTGGAGCGAGGGGTTGTTGCGTTGTGTAACAATTGAATTAGCCACTTAACGTCAGGTTTGAGTAATGGTCGTCGAGCCCTCTACGGCCGCCTAGCTGTTGATTAAAACATAATCTAATATTTGCTACCGGAAAATGTACACCACACAAACGGAATATTTTCCCCATTTCAATTACAACCATCCCCCAATTTTTATTTTTATTTCATACACTCGACTTGCGTACGCAACAACAACATGCATATGTATTGTATATACCTATATACGAAAACAATCAGCTGGGTTATTGCTTTTGCATTTTTGCGCTCACGTCTCGTTTTACTCGATTATTTATGCGCCTCTCGCGCCGATTATTAGAGATTTTCGGCGCCGGTAATTGTTCGCTCGCTGCTGTTTCCGAAAGCCAATTTTGTCGCAGCGCACTAATTGATCAACACAAAAATAATTTCAATTGCTTTTTCCCAAAAAAAAGGGATAATTTTTAATTATTAACCGCCCCTGTTTTAGATTAATTATAAGGGTCGATTTTAACCGATATTAGGTAATAAATTAATAATGTTTGCATAAACCGGCAACGCTGCTTTCAACAGCCAAGCAATCAAAATTATATTTTTTAAATAACTCTTGCTAAATTAGATGTTAATCTAAATGTTTTCTTGAAATCGAGACGTTATAAAGACTTGAATATGGATTTTTCGCAACTTTAAATTAAAATTCCAATTTTTTATTGGCCTTCGTCAAATTCCAAACAAAAATTGCAAAATTAATTAATATTAAAGTCATATCTTAGGTAATTTTTGCAAATATTGTATTTCAATTTCCAAGATAAGATACTAATCAAAATATTTTCATCGGAACCAGACAAGAATCTTACAAGTTTGGCAAATAATCGAGAAATTAAAGAAATATTCAAGGATATTAAGTACTTAGATATTTGTTTTCGTGAAATTGAGACGTTATAAAGTCTGGAATATGGATTATTCGCAACTTTAAATTAAAATTCCAATTTTTTATTGGCCTTCATCAAATTCCAAACAAAAATTGCACAATTAATTAATACTTGACTCAACATTCTCCAATCAAAGTCATACCTTAGGTAATTTTTGAAAATATTGTATTTCAATTCCCAAGATAAGATACTAATCAAAATGTTTTCATCAGAACCAGACAAGAATCTTACAAGTTTGGCAAATAATCGAGAAATTAAAAAGATATTCAAGGATATTAAGTACTTAGGTATTTGTTGCAATTTTGTTTCTTCAAATTTCAGATTTTTGGGCAAAATTGCAAAAGAGATAAGTATATCTTGTAATGCACTAATAGAACTTCAAATTGTAGAAAATTTAATGTCAAATTAACAGAAACAAAGATACTTTTTACCTGCTCACTCCAAAATAATTAATGTTTGCAAAATTTGCACTTCTAATTTTAGGAATGGATGTCAAATTAATTGTTTTTACCCTGATCTGATTTAATTTAAATTTAAGAATTATTGATGTGTATTTTGCACTAAAAATTTGAAACTTTCAATATAATTTCGCTAAATTTCAGACAAAATTCATCAAGCATTTTGGTAAATCTGTGGAAATTTAGTCACATCCCACTGAAAATTCTAAACTAAAACAATGTATATTATATTTGCGAATAAAACAAACAATTAAGGCAAAATTATGCACAATTTTGTAGGAAATGAATTCCCACACATTGTTTTTATCGTAGTATATACACACCCTCCAGTTTTAGATTAATTACAAGGGTTGATTGTAACCGATATTAATAAATTATAATGAATAACAACGTGTGAATAATGTATGCGTTTTTAATTTTACCGAATTACCTCTAAAAATTTACCTAAACAGTTTATTTACTCTGTCACTAAACTAGTTAAAGAATGTGTATGAGAGTAAAAAATGAGAACGAATCGAAAAACAAACATTTCGTTAATTAGTTACATTTTAATTATATATTATTGATTAATCAATGTGAGCACTAACCTGGTGTAATTAACGGTGGAATGTTCATTGGATGGGTTTTGATTACCATTACACCCGTCAATCTGTAAACAAATTAAAGAAAAGAATAATTAAGTTTTATATGCAGTACAAATTAATATTTTCTTTTCTTATTATTAATACACTGATGTTTAACTAAATTTTAATTTGTTAATTAAACTTTGGTAGGATTTCAAGCACTAATTATGTTAACAACTTTAAAATGCTCCTCTAGTTAGCAGTGGCTGGGTGCATGATGGTGTGCAAAAATTAATTGCAAATTCCGCAACAACAGCTTTTAATACTGAAAACGTTTCAAACTTATGCAATGTTAGAGGAAAAGTTTAAATATTTTCTGAGGAAAAAAGGCAAAAATATCACCAAGTTCAAGTGTTTATAAGGAGTACAAAAAGTGCCCGTTTATGATATAATAAGTAGGTGATTTGTGAAATGCTGAAAAGTTCTACATTAATAGAAATAGCTATTTACATAATTAGTTGAAAAAGTGAGCGTTTACAATATAAGGCAAGCAATTTCTTTTTTTACAGCTTTCGAAAATTAAGAAAAAGAGTAAACATCAGTGAAGAAAATGCAAAAACAATTGAAAAACTAATAAAACTAGAAAACTCTATGCAGAAAACGCGAAAAAACGCAAAAAAAGTGAACCTAAACTTGTAAAAAGAGCACCAAAACACAAAATCTGAAGAAAAAAACAAGAAATAATAATAATTAGGATAAAATGCGTTTCAATTATTAATTAAGTATTTAAGTAGATATTAAAAATGCCGATAAATTTATAATTCTATCGTGGATTATGTAAAAATTAATTATATTACACAATAATATCAGTGAAGAAAATGCAAAAACAATTGAAAAACTAATAAAACTGGAAAACTCTATGCAGAAAACGCGAGAAAACGCAAAAAAATGAGCCTTAACTTATAAAAAGAGCAACAAAAGACAAAATCTGAAGAAAAAAGCAAGAAATGATTATAATTAGGATAAAATGCGTTTCAATTATTAATTAAGTATTAAAGTAGATACTAAAAATGCCGATAAATTTATAATTCTATCGTGGATTATGTAAAAATTAATTATATTACACAATAACAACAACGCAATCTATCACAACAATTATCTATAGATACAAAAATTTTCTCTTTCCATTCTGAGGCAGTTGATTAGTAATTTATTAAAACATTTTAAAAAATGCCCACCATATATACATCTATTAAAATTGTAGGCGTTAATTGAAATGACAATCGAATGCAATGCAAACAAAAACGAAACGAGAGAAAACAAAAAGCATGTAACGTTATTTTTGCACCAACAACAACAACGACAAACGCACACCGTTTTTGTTTTAAGTAATTTGCTAAAAATTCCAAGTTGATGCATCCCAACAACATTAAATGTCAATCCAATTACGTAAAACAAAAGCTACAGCGAGTTTTTTTTGTCGACGTGTTCGTGTGTGTGTGTGTGTGTATGCACACACGTCACGTCTAGTTAATTTTTGATAAGTCTTTTTACACTATTCAATTGAATTAAAACAAATGCATCATCCGCCCGATGCTTTTTACGTTTGTGTATGTGTGTTTGCAGATTGTTATTGTGTCGTGCATCGTGCACGTTTTTTTGTGTGTGTGCGATGTGATTTTTTGCCGTTTTGGCACGACGACGTATAATTTCAGAACGGAAGTTTGAACAAGCATCTCTTCTGTGGTGCGCTCTGTAATTTTTGCGGATGTCGTTTTCGTGCCGCACAGCGCTCCATCTCGCTTTTTTGTGTATGTGTGTCGTTGGCTTGTTGATTTTTATGAATGAAGCATCGAAAGATGGGTATCAGGTAGTAATTGTCTAGACGATTTTCGGCCACCCAAAAACGATACACTCTACTCACCCAAACGCATTAAATGGTGATCATCTTTAACGTGCACATCGACAAAAAATGCTCATATTTGTTAATTGGCTGGGATAAAATGAAACTAACTATTCAAAAATACTAAAACGATGACACAAAATAAGATATGTATGAGAAAAATTGAATTTTTTAAAGATTTTCGTTAAATTGTAATAATTTTTAGTGACCAACTTACTTTTTGGCATTTTCCATCAAATTTTTTATCGACTTTTATCACCCTTGTGCTAAAAAACTGTATTCTTCTCATTTTCCGAACAATTTTGATAAAAAAATTTAATAGCTTGTTGATCTTGGACATGAAAGTACTTACTTCAAATATCATAACAAAACAATTTATCAACCCTCGAAAAAAATACTAACTCCCAGATCAATACCATCGAAAACAACTTATCCGATATAATTGTATTGACATTAAACGGCTGATAGAGTAATAAACATTTAATATGCGAATTGTGAGGGGGCGCATCGTTCTCAGGGCATCTGTTTGAAAAAGCATGCTAGGGGATGCGGCGGCTCGCGCACCAAAAATGCATTAGATAGACATCGGCGCTTTATCGCAAACGCAACGACAATTGAGATGCGCGCCCCTTGACACTTAATTGATCCCCGATGATTGGGGTGGTGCGAAAACGCGCCGAGCGAGCGAGAGTCAGACGCCACTCACGGGTATTTAATTTCACAGCGGCGCAGCCAAACAACAACATCGACGCTGTGCGGGGCAAGGGGTTGGAAGGGCCAAAAGCATCTAATTCATTTACCATGTCACACGCGTGATTTATTCATCGGCGTTCCGGCTTGATTAAATGTTCCGCATTCGCACCGGATCAATTTCGCACAATTCACCATTATAGGTAATTCATCGCGCCAAATTACGATTAAGAATTTTTCCCAAATATACACAACTTTTATCCCGGCGAGATGCGGCAAGTTTGATTTTTATACGATGCGTTAATGCGCGGTGATGGACGCTGCTGATCGGTGTGTCGGTTGCTTTTTCACATCCAATAAGCCACGCGTTTCGGGGTGCCCGGGCGAAATTGAAGGGATTTGGCTGACCGTCTCGATTATTAATCCCTGGCGAAAATGTGCGATGCACACACACACACATATACACATATACAGAGTGGTCCATTTAACTTTGAAACAGTGCATTTTAGGAGAAAATGTTTCGAATAAAAGTTGGTTAAATAAAAGGGGGAAATTTAATGGTACTAATCACTTTTGGCCATAACCGCAGATTTATGGTTATTTTGACATCAACTTTGTTTTTTCAAATGGAAACCCCCATTTTTTGGTTCAGAATCCCAATCTATGTAAAAAATGGGGTCATTTTTATCAAAATACTTTTTTTATCCAATTGTAATTTTTAAAATTCGTCTGTCTCAACTTAAATGGACCACCCTGTATATACACGATGTGCCAAAGACGTGCAGAGTTTGATTAAAAACTTATATAGATATGATGGACAAACTAATTTCGTTTTGGTCCATTTTTACCACCAAGTTTTTATTAATTAGTCATATTGATTATATTTTAGTGATCAACTTACTGTTTTAGTATCTCTCCGATTCTTAGAGATCAAATTTTGATAGATTTTTCTTTGCGATGGAAATTTGCAAAAGTTTTCAATGCAAAGAAACTAAAAAAAAATTTAATTAAAAATTGTGCAATTCTAAATTGTCTCCTAATTGGAAAACAAAAAACCAATTCAATTGCGTTATGTAAAAATTAATTACACATTGCAAAACAAGCTCTGAATTCAATACGAACAGAGATAGAATAGAAGAAGGAAGAAAAAAAAACTGTAAATGTTCATTCAATATTAACAATCCATAAAAAATCAATTAACTATAACACAATCTCTTTGTCCCAAGTGTATGATTAGAGAATTATATGCGCGCATAATTACGATTTCGAGTCATGAATATAAAAACCAATTGGCTTGCGTTCGAATAACCATAAACTAGTCTAATATAAATAAGCGAGATATCGATATTGTTATTATTATTATTTATAAGTAAGTAAAATGATTGTTGTTGTTTTTTCTTACTCGGTATTATTATTGCAACAACAATAATATAACGAAATGAGAGCAGAGCGCGCGCAATTATTAATGTTAATGTGCGCCGTTGTTTTGTTTTTATTGTTATTATGATTATCTATTATTTTCGGTGAAAGAGTGAGAAAGAACCAGCGCGCGCGCGTGTGTATGTTTTATATGTAGTAAGTAATTATGATTGCGTTAAGGTACATTAACTTATTGTTACAATACAAAAATTACAAATTGTTTATTACATAAATTGTGTGTTATATAAAATAAACACACACACACACACACATTGGTTGAGTTGGACGAAAGAATATGCGGGCATAAAAAAGCGTAATGAAATAATGCGTTAGGTTAGTTCTAAGTGAGCAATAAATTTAATATCGCCGTTTTGTTAGAAATTTCATAGATACAATAATATTACGAGTAAGAGGTGGAAATTTTTTGCCAAGCTGCGGTTCGTTGAAGAGTTAAATTTATTGGTTTGCTATTGTGTCGCTTTAAATATAATATAATAGGTAATAGTTTATATAAAATGGTGTTTATTATAGAAGAATAAAAAGAATTTTGAAAGAATTGTTGATTTTTTATCAAATGTTGTCCTCTCCTAGGAAACCTAAACTTCTTCAATTTTTGTTTTGAGCCAACTAAGTAATAATTTATATAAATTGTAGTTTTCTAAATAATTTATTGTATTTTTTATAAAAATTGATTGATTTTTCAGCAAATGTTCGATTAATATCTAAAATTTTTCAATAATTGTCCTCTCCTAGCAAACCTAGACATCTTCATTTACACTTTGCAGCCCAATGGGTATTAATTTATATACAAAAGTGTTTTTTTTAATATTTCATTATGTTTTTGTAGAAAATTTAGATTTAAATCTGGAATTTTTTAATAATTGTCCTCTCATAGGAAACCTAGTTATCTTCAATTTCACTTTTCTGTCCAATAGGTGTAATAGTTTATATAAAATGTAGTTTTTGTTAAATAATTTATTATCTTTTTATCGAAAAAAAGCAATTTTTAGAAAAATGTTGATTTTTTATTGGATATTTAATAAAAATCTAAAATTTCTCAATAGTTGTTCTCTCCTAAGAAACCTAGTTATCTGCAATTTCACTTTTTAGTCCATAGTATGCGTAATAGCTTATATAAAATGTAGTTTTTTTTTAAATAATTTATTATCTTTTTATCAAAAAAAAGCAATTTTTAAAAAAATTTTGATTTTTATTGGATATTTAATGAAAATCTAGAATATCTCAACAGTTGTCCTCTCCTAGGAAACCTAGATATCGTCAATTCCCTTTTCCAAAGCTCAATCAAACATTTACGCTTAAGAATCATTACATTATGCTCCTTTCTAAGTCCGATTATAATATTTATTTTGTATTGTTATATTGCCAATTTCAACATCGCAGGTCACCATAACCTAAATGACATTTTTTAGGCAAATCTCTATTTTTTGTGTAATAATAGAAACAAACTTAAAACCTCCAACAATTGTTTATCAAATATTGAGCTAAAAATCGAATTTAAACAAGTTAAATATTTGTCCTTTTCTTGGAAACCAAGGTTTTCCCAATTCCTATTTGCATTATAACAAAAATTCTTAAAAAAACACATAATTTTTCATTTCTTTGTGGTGTAGAAAACATTAATCGCTCATTAAAGTAATTACAAACATTTTTCTTTACCAATCAACAATTACCTATTAGCGCAAAAACATTTTTGTTTGATTTGGCGTGATTGTGTGTGTGAGGGTGCACTCTGCGCCTCCTCTCTCTCTCTCACACATCTACTAATTCGATAAATTTCCTCCATTGCGTAAATAAATAAAAATTAATATAATTTAGTAATTTAAACGCGTGGCGTAATAAATATTAAATATCGAAAAATGCAAATGCAAAAACAATTTTTATTATTACATTTTACGTAATTTTATACGAATTGATTTTTTGCGATTATTTTTTTTTGTTGTTTAATGCAAAACTGATTTAATTGGATTTTTTGGCAATTAGCATTAAATATTAATGAAATTAATGCAAGGTTATTATTATTTTTCATGTGTTTCAAAAACACAATCATATAATGATTTTTTATTATTGTTTGTCTCTGTGTGTGTGTATGTATTATCTATGATTATTACGTTATGTCATTGATCAGTGCAATTTTTTAGTAATTTTTAGTGCCTAACATGCGTTTTCTGTACTTACAATTAGACTATGAAAGCGCGTTAATTCATTGGTCCTGTCATCGCAAATGACATCTGGGAACTAGAAAGAAATCGAAACGCACGCTGGTAATTCTAATGTTAAATATATATTACATTTACATGTACTTTACAGCATTAAAACAATTCATATAAAACATTCTAGAAAATAGTAGTTCTAATTTAATATCAAAAATATATTCGTATTCCTTCGTTTAACTTCGTACGTTAAAATACACGCGTTAGAGCAACCGATCGCAGTTGCTAAGAGGTGTTGTCATATTTAGTAGGTATTATAATTGTTATTTTGGTTGCATATACACTTTCAAAAACATTTTTTACTTTTCTTTAATGAATCATTGTCTAAGTACAAAAAACATTGTTGATAACACTGTTAGGAATTGTGATGTCGTCACTCATTTCATGAAGAAATCTCATATTTCCTAACCTTGTTATCAAAATTACTATTTTAGTATGTATTTCCGCGAAATTCTTAAATTGTGTATTGGAATTATCTTCGATCTTTTTCCATCAAAATTTAAAATAAAACGTTACCGTGTAAATAAAAAACAGACTGCAATTGTGGCGAGAATGATGACTAATCGTACAATTTATCTCGTCCGACAATTATTTAACATCTCAACAAACAACAAACAAGTGCTGCGTTTTTTGTATGTGTGTGTGTGTGTGTGCAACATCCTCCTACGACACGAAAGCCTTTAATTTGACATTCTCGTGGCTGGTTGTTATAGTCCGGCGAGATTATACGGCCGTCGCTTAATCTTCTCTTCTCTTTTTCGGGCCGGAAATTGTTAAACCGCAACGTCCCCGAAAATGACACTCGATTGCATCTCGTCGGGGTAGAAAAAATCAAAAAAATAAAAAAAAAACAATCTAAATGTTTTATATTACGATTATTATAGGTATTTGCGCGCAGCCCTCTCTCATGTTAGCGTTGTTGTGTGTGATCGACCTTTGCGTGCGACTTTCTTTTTAATATCCTGTTGCGTTGCTGGCTGCTGGTGTGTCCCAGCCATTCCAGCAAAACACAATCTTTTCGGACGATTATTAAGCAATAATAATGATGAATGCAATCATTTTGCGCTCGCACCTGCACACGAATTGGTTTTTCGTGTGAGTATCAATAATATTTCGATGAATCAAAAAAATACGTTCCTATGGGTGATATTTATATATATTTTTTACAAATTTCTTCCTCGAAGTGTATACCTATAATATAATATGTTTTCATGCAGCTAATTAAATCGGAATTAAGTGTTTTTATATTTCACACAAGTTGCTAGAGGTGCTAAGCACACACACACAGTTATATTGTTGTTGTTGTTGATTACGAAATTGTAAGAAATATGTTAAAATTATATAGGTATTGAGAGAAATTATATTATAAGCGGAAGTTCAATTAGGTATATTCATAGCTTTCTTAAGTGTTAAGTGGAAAATTAAATAATTTGGCATTACTTATGCCCAGATATATTTTTAATTAATTAGAAAATTGATAAAACTCCAGGATTTTAATGAATATTTTTATTTTTTAATAAAAATGTTTACTAATTTTACTTCTATTGAGATTTTTTACATGAAACTTAATTGTTTTTAATGGATTATTTTGGTGGAATCACAATTTTCGTACAAAATTTACATTGCAAGAGATAAAAATCTAAAATTTGTAATAAATATTTTATTTTTATTGAAAATTTCTCCAAATTTTACTGCTATTGTGGTTTTTTTAAATAAAAATTAATTATTTTTTTATGGAATCAATATTAGTACAAAATTTGTATTGCAAGAGATAGAAATCTAAAATTTGTTATAAATATTTTATTTTTATTGAAATTTCTTTCAAATTTTACTGCAATTGAGGTTTTCTTAAACAAAAATTAATTATTTTTTTATGGAAACACAATATTACTACAAAATTTGCATTGCAAGAGATAAAAATCTAAAATTTGTAATAAATTGTTTATTTTTATTGAAAATTTCTTCAAATTTTACTGCTATTGAGGTTTTTTTAAATAAAAATTAATTATTTCTTTATGAAATCACAATATTACTACAAAATTTGCATTGCAAGAGATAAAAATCTAAAATTTGTAATAAATATTTGATTTTTATTGAAAATTTATTCAAATTTTACTGCTATTGAGCGTTATTTAAATAAAAATTAATTATTTTTTTATGGAATCACAATATTAGTACAAAATTTGCATTTCAAGAGATAAAAATTTAAAATTTGTAATAAATATTTTATTTTTATTAAAAATCTCTTCAAATTTTACTGCAATTGAGGTNCTCCAATTACGATGTGTTTATGGCCGTAAATCTAAATGCAAAACGACCGCAAATACTTCATCATCGCATTCGAATGAATATACGCGCGCAATTCGCTGCTTAGCAAGCAAGCAAGAGAGAACTCCCAACCTGTAATAAAGCGCTATTATGTCATTTCATAATGATGCATCATCGAAGCACACAGCAATCAGAAAGCTAATAACATCAACATCATCAACAACAACAACAACAACAACAACAACAAAAGTGCATATATAGCGTAGTATATGAAATGCCCATATACACGATTGCGTTGTTTTTATATCGAAATGTTTGTGCGGCTGTTTAAACTGCCATTAGGACCGTTTAGACGGTCATTCTCCACCACCGGACTCGGTCATTACGTAATGGGGTGAACGATTAGGGATAATGATAAGTGATGAAGTATATACCCATCTACGTTTGATATGAAATTAAAAAAAATACAAGAAGAAGAACAAAATATGGTACTCGGCAGTGTCATTAAAGGGTTTTTCAGCGTTTACGCGTGATTATAGGGGGATTAATGTGAAGGAATGTTTTTTATCATCGTCGCAAGGAGGGCCAATCCCGCCACAGTTCAAACGTAATCATTTCGGAGCGTTTATATATTTGTGTGTGTATGCGGATGGGTAAATAAACGGTCAAAACGGACACTAAGCGGCAAAAAATGCGAGTATGTTCGAAAATGTTGTTTTAATGCGCGGGTTTGATAAATGTAAGCTTCTGTTTGCTAAAAAATCGCAAATCAAATATTTTGTTTCTTAAACCTTGGGAGATTTGGAATTTTTACTGAAACAATTATTTTGTTAATTTCTCACTTTACATACAACAATTATCGTTTTTTTAAGTTATTATACTATTGTATTTAAAAAAAATATCTATCCGTTACCTATGATAACAGTACCTTAAGCTATACCTACGTTATCTAATAACTATTTGCTAATAATTGCAAGTCAAGCCCTTTGTTTCTTAAACCTTGGGAGATTTGGAATTTTTACTAAAACAATTATTATGTTAATTTCTCACTGTACATACAACAATTATCGTTTTTTTAAGTTATTATACTATTGTCCTTAAAATATATATCTATCCGTTACCTATGATAACAGTACCTTAGGCTGTACCTAGGTTAAATAGCAATTATTTACAAAATTTCTATTAAAGACTAAATTCATCTATACTCTAAATATCTAATAACTATTTGCTAATAATTGCGAGTCAAACACTTTATTTTAGATTTTGAAAGGATTGGGATTGGGTATCTTAGGTTTAGTAACAAAATTAATTTCGAAAATTGTCTTTGATAAACTAGCATACGCTTAAATCGTTTAAATCTAAATTTTTATTACAACAAATTTGATTACTTTTGTGTTTTAGAAAATTTCTATTAATATTAGGTTTCCTTTGGTACCATATCCAACATTTTTTAAAAATCTCATAGTTTAATTAACACAAATCAAGATTTTTGGGTTGGTTTTTTAGTAAATTTGGTATTTAAATATTGTTTATCAATATTTATTGAATGAAAAGCTCTATATTCATATAAAATCTAAATTTCCATTAAAACAAATTTGATTACTTTTGTGTTTTAGAAAATTTCTATTAATATTAGGTTTCCTTTGGTACCACATCCAATATTTTCTAAAAAATCTCATTGTTTTATTAGCACAAATCAAGATTTTTGGACTGGTTTTTAGTAAATTTGGAATTTAGATAATGTTTATCGATATTTATTTAATGAAAAACTTTAAAATTTTAACAATTTTATGTTTTCGATAATTTTTTATCAACTTTTAATAACTTTGTGCTTTGTAATACTTAGTTGCAGTATTATTGGATAGAATCCAACATTTTAATAAAATCCCACTATATAATTTCTTGTAATAAAATCATTAAAAAATACCAATTGCAAGAATGAACACACAGCGGGAAAAAAGGCAATTGAAATAGCGTTTGCCATTATGAAAATCTTTAAAGCGCACAATTTTACGCTCTATTACCTTCTCGCAGCGCACATTCAATTGTTTCCTCTCCGTTGTCTTTCTCTAGACTGGTTCATTCATACCGAAACGAAAACGAAAACGAAAACGTTTGCGGCCGACCAAAACAGATGCAAAACAAAACAAAACAACAAGAACAAAAAAAACAAAAAAGCGTTCGCGGGCATTTTAAATAAAAACAAAAACAGCTAAGTAGTAGTCATCTTCGCTCATCGACGACGACATCTGCCACCCCACAACAAATTTTACATCTCGAATGTTCGTTTGGCACTCAAGGCGCTCGCCGCACATCGCTCGCAAACGATACTTATCCCCCCGTTCATTACTACTATTTACCGGTTAATTTTTGCTTTTGTTTTGTTTGCGCTCGCTTTGCTTTCTCGTGGCCGAACCCGCCGATATAATTGATAAAATGGCAGCACGGCCCGCTCCGGCCGCACATGTTTCGCAAATAATTATTATCAATTAGCCAATTTTAACATATAAATAAATTTTTGTCGGCGCGAATGGATGTTGGAGGTTTGAAACGTCAAATTAGCGCGCTCAATTAGCGCACACAAACACACACACATTGATACGATACGGCTTTTTAGTGTTGCGCGGCCTAATTCGCATTCCTATCTACATATACATGCTACGTTTTGTGATTTTATTTGTGACGTTGTTGTTTATCGTTTTGATCTCCCCACATGCAGCAGAAATCGAAATTAGATTGTCAATTTATAAACATTATCTATGCATTATTCGAACGGCGGAATTAAATTATCGTTATTTCAGATTGAAACCCAATTTTCGGCTGCATTTTCATTTTGTAATATACAATAGATATTCTTTTAATTTGAACAATGTTTTGCACTAAATATTAAAAATATTTTCTTAATTCAAACATCCGCCAGTGAATTAACCACTTTGCGGGTTATGAGCGATGCCAAAGGTTTCGATTATCAATTATTCGCGATAATGAGTGTCAAGCGAGAGTCTGTTAGATTCAACAAATTTTTATTTTCTTAAAAACTATTAAGAAGAAACTCAAAAATATACAAAGAATACAATTTTTTGACATGAAATGTAAGAAATTCCATGAATTTCTTGTATAAATTAATAAAGTGAGAAAATTAATTGCTTGTAAACCTTAGGTACAACCTAAGGCGTTCTAAAGTGTTGCCATCAAAGGTAAAGAAGAATAGTATAACTAAATATTAATAAAAACGATCTAAATCTTAAAACTAACCCAAAAATTCTAAGTTACCATAATGAGAATTTAAAAGTTTTCAAGAAGTATCAAATATTTAGAAAATTTTTAAATTGTATTCACTTAAAATAATGCCATCAACCATGATATTATATTTTTAAACTAGAATTTTAAAGCGAGTACCGATCCGACTTCCCTCTGCCCGCCTCCACGCCTCTTCGAAAAATTAAATTTACTTTGAAATTAAACGCATCGAGCCGAATAATAAAAACCCATCGTTCCATCATCTCTGATGCACCATTCGTCCATCCAGCAAGCAAGCAAGCAACAAGAAGAGAAACAAAACAACTATGTATATACAACTTCAAGAAGAAGAAGAAGAAGAAGAAAAAAGAGCATTTTAAATGGGCAATCACAAGCAACAACATGGTGGTTTTTCAATTGTTCCCTACGTCGATCGTCTTCATCAATTCTAATGGCCTACGTGATCGTTTATTGCCCACAAACACAATCATATACTATACAAAATCGTATTCGTCGTCCCCGTCATCGTCATCGTCATGAAATCGAAATCACATTTTTCGTTTCATGCGCGTCCGCATAGTATAAAATTATACGTTATTGTTGTTCCTCGTCGTCGTATTCGAATTTAAAATGGAATATGGAGAAAATGAAATGAAAAAGGCTATAATATGTGACGATAAGGCCAAATTACGTTTATTCATTCCGATCGGAGAGATTGATTAATATATGGAATGAAAATAAAGAAATAAACGAAACGGCGGCGTCAGGAATATTAATATAGAATTTTTTGTGTACAGACATGTAATGGCTAATAGAGGAGAGTGATGAAAATAAAAAAAATTCGGAATTAATGTTATTTAGTATTAAAAAATCAAAAAAAATCGCGAAAATCATAAAGAGGCAATGGTGATTCCATAAATTCGTGCCCGATTTGCGCGTTGCCAGAAACATTCCTTTTTGACTGTGCAGATAACAATTTTATAATAATATTATTTACTAACAGGGAACTACAAGTCCAGGGAGTCAAAGCTTAAAAAAGTTGACTTAAATTAAGTTGTGTGTAGGATTAGTATTCAAAATGGAAAATGATAAGTTGATAATGTCATATTATACCAATTCAAAAATGGAATGAGAGTTGGTACTGCTCCAACAAATATTAAAGACGTTTTATTTGGATCGTGCACTTGCTCTAAGGATAGTTAAAAAGTGGTTTGGTCGATTTTGAAATGGCGATTTTAATTACAACGATCAAATTCGCTCTGAGTTCAGTTTGTTCCGTTCTGTCAGAATGTGCGAAACCCATATATCGAGTGTCGAAGTATAGCCAGATTTTTTTAAATGACGAAATGCTGTCGATTTGTCAACATTTAAGTTCTCAGCAATCTCT
>JARJDW010001488.1:0-16801 GCA_030264715.1 Adinopsis sp. GC000173
GATCGCAATTATTTGCAGATTAAGTTTCACGATAGCTTTGCGAAATTGTTCTCATAATAAAATCTTTTTTCTTTAATCTTTTGACATTTTTCATCAAGTATTTTAGTGGACTTCGGTGGTATTTTCACATTTTGGAACAATTTTTATGAAAATCTATGAATGTTTTAATGAAAAATGTCGAAAATCAAAGAAATATCGAAAGAATATTGCCAAAAAAAAATCCCATAGCAAAGAAATATCCCATTCAAAATTTAATGTTTATAAATCTGTATGGAGTTACTAAAAAGTATGTAGATTTTAATTCCTCTATGTGTACATTAGAATGAATTGCACTGTAGTAGTTATAAGTAGTTACATTTAATAACTAGACAGAAAGAAAAAAAATGTGCTTAATGACAATTAAATATTAATCAATCAGAGTTGGCATCACAAGGATTACCAATCCTAGAAAATTAAATATTACTAAATTGTCATTAATATGTCAAAATTAAAACTATAGTCGACGAAAAGTAACCCCGGTCGACTAAAATGTGCCTTTTCTCTTCGCCGCCTCATTTTCTAGACAAAAACTTTATTTAAATATACACAAACATTATTTGTTTTAGAAAAAACTTAATATTCGCTTTCCTCTTAAGATATTCATCGTAATTTTGTACTTTACTTTTCGATCGCAAGTATTTGCAGATTAATTTTGACGATAGCTTCTCATAATAAAATCTGCATTAACTTAATTAAATTTCATAAATTGCTTAAGAGAGAAGCGAATTCGATTCATTCATTTATTAAGAAAAAATAATAATAATCTTGAAGCGTTTAATTTACAGCTCGAATTTAATTTCATACTATTTTAAAAAAACATTAGATCATTCCGATTCAATTTATTAACTATAAAACGATGTTTTTAATTGTTTATCTTAATTAAACTGGCAGCATTTTTATAATATTAAACCTATCAAAAGTTCAATTTAAACTTAATATCACTTAAAACTTTTAAAACTTTCAGTTCGTTTTATATTTTGAAATTATCTTCTATTAGAAGAAATTGTTATTTTTATTATCTGTAACTGTTAATGTTGATTAAAACGAAGAATGTTGCTGTTCTTTAACGCTTTTTTCACTCGTAAACCTCTTATGGTTGTCTTACTAAATTAAGCTCGGTTTTTATGTATTTTAAGATTTTTGTCGAGATGTACAAAGCACGCTAATACGCTTATATATTAAATCGTCAAATTTACCAGCGCGATTACATTTTTTTGCTTCTTCCGCTTGCAACATTTTCACCACATATACACACAAATACACACAGAAGCGAATCTATATAAATTTGTTTAAATGCGCATAAAGAACTGACAAAGGCTGTAATTTAACTTTAAGGAAGGTGTGGCAATTTATTTAAATCGATTGGAAAGCAGTGATGTATGGTCCGAAAGTGCTCATAGCTTATTTATCCCGCACACAATTTCCGTCACCGTTTTCCGTTTTTTGACCACTCCGATACATTTATTAATCTTCCAACGAGTTTACCACTCACATAAATGTGTTTTCGTTGGGTGAAAAATGTTGCGCATAGTTTAAATTGGGATTGATTAATAATTGCATCATCTCAAAAAGGGAGAGATAATCAATAATTCTTAATGTTGATTGATTTCAAATGTTTTTAATAAATCGTTGTAAGTATAAGTATAAGTATAAGTAAGTACGTATATATCCCGCTAAATTGTTTTGATGATTGCAAACATCATAAACAACTGGTTTTCCAATAAAAATTTAGTTAAACTTTCTATCCATTTATGATATTACTAGAATAAGCAGTTGCTAACAGAATTGGCAAATAATTGTTAAATCAAACTGGAAGGAAACAAACCTGCTTTTTTATATTTTACTCCTTACTGTCAGTTTGACAATTATTTGTTACTTTTATACTTGACTTTTATATTTGACATGCGATTGTGCATTTAATGACTTTCGGTTGGTCCTGTTCTAGAATTGCTAGAATTTGCGTTACGAAATGAACGTAGCTTCTTTTATTATACATATTAATATTTACGTATATGAGTAATATTCTGAATTGATTGTTTGAATTTTTTGTTATAAATAAAATTCTATTTTAAAAAATGTTGAATGTTCTCGCTTAATAAAAAGCAATGTCAAGTGTACTTATTTTTAAATCAAAACACGCCGATAAATAAAAATGTGATTTTGTTAAGAGGCTTTTCGGATTGCTATAATTAGACACACTTATAAGGGTTACTCAAAGTACTTTTGACAAGTACGTCACATACAAACATTTTCACATACAAAGGAATAAAAAGGTTAATTCTTACTTTGTTTTTGTTTTTTTTTCTGAGGAAAACCATCTTTGTGTGTGTGTGGGAATAAAAAGCGACTTTGATGCTTTCTGTTGGGCGCTGCCTTTTGTTATTAGATATTATTCGTTGTGCTTTATAAAAATCGCATTACGCAGATTAAAAAATACACTATATTTGCGGTATGCACACATTACAAAATACCTATGTATATTGATAAAAAGGTTATGTGTGTTGTTGTTGCTGTTGTTATTGCTGTTGTTGAATAATGCGAATGTGGTTTTTAGTAAAATAATATTAGGCGCTTTGAAATTTATGTTCTGCAAATTTTATTATAAAATGCATTAATAATTTACGATTAAAATGTTTGTGTAAAGTATCAATATACTTTCTAAGTGGGATTTTATGTCTTAAAGCTTCTTTGGGACAAGACAAGAAAAGTTTGTAACATTATAGATAATATAAAATGCTAAGTTTGTTTTCTCAGCAATATATCAAAGTCCTGATGGCATGGCAGCGAATACATTTTACAAGGAAACATACGAAAAAAAAAACTTTTTGCTTGATGGTTTAACAACATTTTTTCCATCCCTCCGAAATAAATCAATAATAAAGCACTAGTTTTCCAAGCGAATGAAGCAACATTAACCGACTTGTTAAGCAAACACTCGAATTGCGGTTGAATCTAACTGTCTCACAAACGCTTATCACCTTAATTAGTAAACGACTAAATGCTTAAGGAGCTACAAGAAACTGTTTCGAAATTTATTATAATTATGATATATGGCTAAAGTAAGCATGTTTCTCCTTGCCGCAATTATACTCAAATTGCTTATATGTGCACGTGACATTTCTTGGGCGGATAAAGTGGCGCTTGAGTTTGGAGCAGCGCTGCTGTGTAATTAAAGTCAAACGCACAAAAAACTGTTTATTTTGATAAGCATTCATCTGTTGTTATATAATTAAGCGGCTGAATTATCAGCGGGTGGTAATTAACGTGAACAATACGCACCACGATTCTCTCTCTCCAGTTGAACGCAATGGGGAGTTTGAAACGTGTCACTCATTATCAATATTTTCCTTCAATTATAATCAATGTCATAAATTTATAGAAATGAATAAATAAGTAAAAATTATTACTTATATGCCCGTATTCTCGTCACTAGCATAGATCTAACCGATAACTTTATAATAACGAACATAACCTAAAAATTGTCATTATTCCATTTGAATAAATACTGCAACTACTACCGACTACTGGAAGATGTTACTAAATACTACGCAGTTAACCATAGATCAGTTAACTAAATGAAGTTTATTTACTATGGTTTATAGGTTATGATGGTCATGATTTAATTAATGTAATTAACATGAACAATACGCACGATTCTCTCTCCTCTCTTCACATTTAACGCAATGGGGAGCTTGAAACGTGTCACTCATCATCAATATTTTCCTTCAATTATAATCAATGTCATAAATTTCATTAGCACTAAAATTTTGTTTGATTTTCCACGAGTGGCAGCGGCTTTACGACAATTTTTAAAACCCTTGATGGTGGTAGGTGATTAAAATGCTTTTGATTAAGATTGTGTAGGAAGTAAGCGCACACACACATCCACTAATTAAATTCTTGAACTTATGTCATAGTAATTTGCATAGTTGCAAGAAGACGCAAATTTACATATTTATCATAATAATAATAATTTCAAAAACTCGCAATTTATTCAGCGCGGTTTTTATACGAATCTTATCATAAATCAATTCGAATTTATTTCCATTTTTTCGGTTTTAGGTTTTACTTTTTTTTTTATTTTGAAATGTAGAACACATTTTGCATATTTATATTTAAAAAGCATTCCAAAATATTTATGTACAAAGTTATAAATGAAATATTTTGCATAAAAGAAACTTGAATAAAAAGGAGATTTAACGTTTAAGCTATTTTAGAGAATTTTATTCAAGCGAAAAGTTTAATTTTTACTACTTGTTTCAGTAAGTAAATATTTTTAAAACGCGGCAACTAAAAAAAAGTTGAACAACAACTTGTGAAGTATGTTATCTATGCTAACTATGCTTTAAAGGTGTTTAAACTTTGAATTTATATGAGCTTTTTTTTTAAAGTGGGTAATGTTGAGATAACTTATTTAGATAGCATATTAATGTTTAAGATAACATTCCAGAAGCACACTACAATTGTTTTTCTTACTGCTGTTCATCTTTCTGCTCTGGTTATCTATAATCTTGATGTTGTCTTAAAATGCATTACGCGAAATGCAATACATAATAATTGATACGTTACAATTTAGCATTCTGCCGCCTAATAAACAAGCGATATCTAAGATTATATTAATCGTTTGACCCAAAACTTAACCCCTAACTGAAAGCTTTCAACCCTTTCAAAACCTCAATAACAATTTAATAAAACCCAACGGTGGGTGTAATCGTTGGTTTATGTATACATCCTGGTGCGCTTCTTTAAATCCTTGTCATTAGCATTTTGTCTGGCAAAGTAGACAGAACGGAAATTAGTTTTCATTAGCGAATTGAAATTTTGAGATAGCACACTCTCGCATCGCATCGAGCGATTCTCTCGTTGCTTTACAAAATAATAAATTTCAACATGATTGCCGGGCACAAAAAATAATAATGTTGCGTTTTTATTTTCTAGTTCACAAGTTTTATTCCATTAATCAATTAAATTGCATGCAATGGAAATTGATTTCCATTTTGGTTCGAATTTTAAAAAGTTTCTGATGTGTGTGTGTCTCATTCATATGCAACTACGCAAAATAATAAATTCCAAATTGAAAAGATTATTCATGCATATTGTTGGATTGACAACTTAAAATTTATAATCACGCTAGATACGTTTGTTTTTAATTTGAGTAATGTTTGCAAAAACTTACAGTAGTGAAATTTCAGAATACTAACCATAACAAAAATGTAATCATATTTATAAATAAGCTACTGTCATTCCATAGCATATGACGTTATCTGCAAACAGTACCAATCGAAAGTCACTAAATTCGCTATCGTATGTCAAATGGTCAGATATAAAACAGATAATTATTTAAAATATTGTTTTTATAACTTTGACTTCACTAATCAATAATTTATTAAACTATTTAAATGCAGTGGAACTTCCATTATTGGGACGTTCCATATCCGGCAGCTCATATGACAGAAAGCCAATTTAGAGAAAAACAAGTTCATAGTGGCAATCGTCACCACCAGCAGGGCTGAAAGGGTTAAAGGAATTCAATTATCAATAAATACTCTCGTACAACTATTCCAAAAGAATAAATAGCAGTTTTTCCATGAAGTGGAAGTTAAGTTAGTTACTCGCTTGACTTTTCCGAATATTTATTTTGCAGTTTTTGTTAAGATGTTGCGTGGTTATATAGCATAGGTTTTGTAACAAAGATTTTTGTGCCAATTTAAAGCACCCTCCTAGCCTATATATATAAAGGAGGGTCGTCTGAATCTACATCTCCGCATAGAGGACAAAATATATGATTATTATTTCCTTGGTAACTGCAGAGGAAAAATGCTTTTTGCGTTATAAATTAAACTGTCTAGAGTGAATTTTTCAACTATTAAATCAAATTGTCAAGTTGTATAAAGTTTATGAGAACCATATTCATGAAAATTCTACAATATAACGAAAAACTACGTTTTTGTTTAAACATCTAACTTGAAGTTTTCTTTCGGTTTTGGATGAAATGAAAACAAACTTGTTTGCGATATCTCTTTAAAAGAAAAAAAAATTATATATATATCGTTGGTTTATTTATAAGTTGACGGTTTTTTTATATTTCCCTTTAAAAAAGCGATATTTTTTTTGTTTGCATGATTTTTTTCACGCAACAGAAAATCTTGAAATGTAAAATATAACTCGAGGGGATTTCTTGGAGTCAAGCGAGCGCAATATACACCACAATATGTATTTATTTAAGGCGTATGCTGAAAATAATCAATAAGAAATTATTTACTTTTTCAGTTCCTTCCAGGAATGGTAAAATACTCGCATAGAAACTTTATTTAAGCGCCACGATACCAAAAAAGGATTATTTGTCTTGCAAATTTTTTGCACTTTCTCATCATCATAGAGGAACAGTTTTCAGAAAACTTTTTGTTTGAAGATTGCATAACTAATTTATCGTTTGTTTAATATAAAACAACTGTTAGATGTTAATTTCTGTAACACAACACTTATGTATATTTATAATTGTAGTAGTGCTAAGATTCACTAACAAAACTAATTATTGCTCTTCTATTTGTTTCTAGAATATACAGAATGTGTGAACGTACATTTCGAGAACAAAGACGGAGGGTTCTTTCTGAAACAGTCCCCCAGACAACATTACGTTCCTGTTGGCGAGGAGGGAGCATCAGGAAATCAGGGGTCTCTGCTGTCTGTGGATCGTTTTACTGTTTTCCAAAGCTCTCAACCGATCTCTGTAAGGGCCACTTATGGACCGTTCAGTACTAAACAAACGGTACCAGCGCGTTATGTTGTACCAGATCCAATACCTCTCAACACAACAGGTAAAGCATTGATTTATTAAACTACATTAATTCCACTATTTTGCGCCGACAACAAAAGCTGCATTGAAAACAAACGGGGGTGGTGCGCGCGCGTTTTGGTGTGAAGATATTTATAATTTTTTGCAGGAGAAAAAAAACGAGCGAAATATAATTCGATAAAAATGATTGCTGCCGAGCTTCCAGAAAATTCCCATTTAACTTTTCTTATAACAATAAAATGATTACATCTTTCAGAGCACCTATTATTGCACCGATGGACCCCAGAACATCCTTTATTAAATTAGAGCTTATGTTGTAATAATCGACGTGGTTATTCTTACAAATTACATTTATTAATTGTACTTGCATTCTATATATGTTACGGTTAAAGTGATAAATTTGCTTTTATTAATAATAATATTTGTATTTCTTGGTAAATATTAATAATAAGCACGTAATTATTTAGATTAAGACAGACTGTCCATTAGGTGATTTACTTTAGATGAAAACAATAATGTGTGTCTTACTTTAGGTTAAGAGAGAAAAAGAGTGTTAGGTTAGGTTACTACAAAATAAAACGATATGATAAAGATACATGTACCAAGGTTAGAGGAAAGTTATTAATATAATAATAACGTGCGTTTATTATTAATACTTACCAAAAATCATGGTTATTATTAATACTGTTCGGTTATTATTAACAAAAACAGATTTATCACTTTAACCGTAACATATATACAATATTTTTAACTTACCAATTGATAAATAAAATGGTAAGCATCATCAATGGTGTGCGAATATAAATTAAATTTAATTTGCATATATGTTCTGGTTAAAGTGATAAATTTGTTTTTATTAATAATAATATTCTTATTTCTTGGTAAATATTAATATTAAGCAAGTAATTATTACAAATATGCGTGATTGCAGGTTGGAAAGAATATCAAGTTAGATTAAGACAGACTGTTCATTAGATGGTTTACGTTAGGTAAAAAATATAATGCGTGTCTTAGGCTAGGTTAAGAGAGAAAAGAGGGTTAGGATAGGTTATTACAAAATAAAGCGATATGAATGATAAAAATACATGTACCAAAGTTCGCAGAAAGTTATTGATAAAATAATAAAGTGTTTATTATTAATATTTACCAAAAATCATGATTATTATTAACAAAAACAGATTTGTCACTTTAACCGAAACATATAAACAATATTTTTTACCTACCAATCGATAAATGAAATGGTAAGCATCATCAATGGTGGTGCGAATATAAATAATTGCGACGCCTTAATTTACACTTACCTACTTGATTAGCATATTATAATAGCCGGCCAATCTATTGCATATCAATGACCTATCTGTAATCAAATTTGATTTTTATAATTAAGCTGCCACTCAATGCAGATTTTTGTTCCTGCTTATCACTGTCATGTAGCATGTAAGCGCTTCAAAAATCGATTTTAATTAGTATATTACTACATAATCTGATTATATTTGTAAATTCATTGTACGCGATAATACAAATCTCGTGAAAGCGCTTTAAAAAACAAAAGTAATTTCTCCACTGTTTTAAAAATATTATAATACACACTTTTGCCATCAGTATTTCGTAATGCTTAAAACTTAAAAAAATATTCTATGTATATATATATATAGGCAGGGGTAACGCTTAGGGATGAAAGTCGCATAAATAAATGCAAATTTTATCATCTCCGCAGTTATAATCCAAATCATATTTTCCTCATGTGAAATATAAACTCTGGAATTGTATTTTGTAATTTATCAACGCTGTAATCATCTGAAATATTTGTTGCAAATGATATGTGACATTAAAAAGTCTAAATAACACATTGAAGCTGCATGTTGTTGACGTTTAAATGGTGTTTTTCTGTTTGTTATTTATCGCCTGCATATAGTGCGAATCACACACAATAAAGATATTTTAGCGTTTTGAAATTTCTATATACTCATCGTAGTGGTATGTGCTTTTCAATTTATGAATCTCTCCCGTCTTAGGCACCAGCATAGATCTTCAGGAACTGGCTACTCATCACTTAGATATGTCCGCACACATTGTACGAAATGAAATTCCAAGGGACTCGCCGGTCTTAAGAGTATTATTCCATACAGGAACCGATTCAAGTGGCCGTCGTCATATTTTACTAACTAGACATCATCAAGTTTGCATTGTGCTTCATGCAACTATGAGCACATATCCAACATTAACTGCGGCATGCAGTCCAGATGGAGAGGATGGTGTTTGTCTGGCGCAAATTACAATACCATCTAATTGGTGGCCGCCGCTGCCTTCGCTCGACAAGGATGGCCGAATAGGAAAAACGGCCAAGACGCCACCGAAATTAGTTCAAATTTCTTATTCGATACAAGAACCGCGGCCTGATGAAGGAGGATGCCAGCCGCAAATGCAATTACAACCATCTACTGTACTGGGCATGGTGCCATTGGTGCCAGCAAAAGCCGCCTATAAGGAGATGCAATTAGTTGATGCTTTAAGGATATTGGTTCCACATCCACCCCTTTTTCCACTTTCCCGGATGCACATTCCAGTATTTTTGGAACGGGAAAAGGCAAAAAGCATCACAGCCATTGTAATACGGTAAGAAAAACTTATTATAACCTTATTTATCATGCATGTTTTGATCAAAGCGCTGTAAAATATTTTATTGAATCGAGAAACATCTGCTTAAAATATATTACATTGGCGTCGCGTTTCAAACATATTTACTTTTAGTGTGAATTTTTTCAGGCAGTAAATAAAGCTTACCGATAGCTGTAAATGTGAAAGGTTATTAAATTTTCATATATTTCTTTAACTCACACATAAATTTTATTTTCTATATAGGTAGGTAGGTACCTAAGAGTATGTACGGGTATAATTTTTATCAAAACTAATTCGATTCCCGCGGTTGCCACACGCGACACACAAAAGAAATTTTGTTATCGATTCGAAACATGAAATAAACGACTCCATTCATAAATGAATATTATTTTCATTTCTAATCGATGTCGCGCACGCGAATTTTAAATTAACATGATTTTCTGTTTGCTCAAACAAAGTAGCAAATGACTTTTCGACTATTCAACTTGAATTATTGATTGCAAAATGGAGCTTCTTTATTTACGCTATAAAAGGAGTTAGTATACTTCCAGAAAGCATTGCAGGGAAACTTTTTCTAAGTTGGAATTTTCTAGGCTTTACAACTGTGAAAAAGATTTTCTTAACCAATAAGAAAACTTCCTTTTCTTACGCCTTTTACTTTTATGTCTCTCTATTATAGACCAAGTGTTAATCGTCAAACATCATCTTTAATCATTTTTTTTCCTTTCAGTCACACATTTAGTAACTAAACTAAAATATACTGAAATAATCGTCCGTTATTGATTCACATTGGTAGGATTTCTATTTGCAAAAAAATGCTACCTAGTACATTACAATTTATGTAAAATATACTTAGTAAGTTAAATTTTTATGTCTCTATTATAGACAAAGCGTTAATCGACAAACATCATCTTTAATCGTTTTTCTTTTTCCTTTCAGTCACACATTTAATAACTAAACTAAAATAAACTGAAATAATCTCGCGTTATTGATTCACATTGGTAGGACTTCTATTTACACAAAAAATCACTACCTACTACAATACAATTTATGTAAAATATATTAAGTTATTAAGTTAAACTTTTGTGGCTTTGGTCGTTGTATTAGAGTACTATAATTTACTAACGGAATATATTAAGTTTAGCTTAAACCTATACACCTAAAGTGTTTCCTGGCTTTAACAAATAATACACTTTGCATTGTATGTGTATAAATTAATTGTGGCAATATTACTACATAATTAGAGAACTATAAATCATATAAATGATTTTTGGAAAGTAAGCAGCTTTAATTCCGTTTTCAATTATATCCGGCATTGAAAATAATTGAAAGTCTAGCAAAAAATACGAGAGAAAAACAAGTCCGATAGAAGTAATATTGAATGAATTGGAATTTTCCAATATTTCGAACAATTCCTATAGCATTATTCTTTTTTTTTCGCTCTTACTCTCTTACTATTGAAGCAAATGATTTTTATTTCGGCTGTATATTTCCTGTTCCAGACTAGCTGACACCTTTGCAACATTTTGCACTGATTAGTTTTAGCGATTTCCTGATTTACTGAAATGCAACCCTTCTACCATTTGAGTATTTATTCTTTGAAAGTCTCGAAATTAAATTTCCTGTTCCGTTTCTCACCGCCGAACATCGACTTCATTTACTCTCTTAATTTTTTTTCTTGTACACTTTCCTTATCTACTAGCATTCGAAAATAAAATCAAATAGTTTGCGACTATGGAAAAAGTAGATTGCTATTTACAAAAAACATCTCAACACGACGACGACGTTGGTTTTGTACTATATACATTATTACCTACTCACTAATTATTTTTCATACTACGCTGAACTTACTAATGGAGTTTTTACCCCAATACTTTTCATATTCGTAACTTTTTGCAAAATCTAATTTAGCATTCAATACGCGTTTTTGTGTTGTAGGTAGGTATCATAAAAGAACGTAGGTACTTTTTGTTTGTTCCAAATATGAGCAATATAGTGTTAGATTTGATAAAAAAAAGCTCTTCATGGCGGCAATTTTTTATTGGAAGAAAAAAAAAACGTGGAAGTTCCTTAGGAGTTTCACACTTACAGTAATTTATAAAAAATTCTTGAAACTCTACATGCATATGAAATTTTAAGATTTTACTGTGCCATTGAGAATTTTTATCACACAATTTGCAAAGAGGATAAACTAACCTTGTTTCAGTTGAAAATATTAAAACATTTTTAAAGAAAACGTTTTAATTTATAAAAGCAACAACATCTTTTCCGAGGCAAAATGAAATGATGTTGCGATGAACGATGCATTGGAGGTTTAAGTGATTTAATTTAGAAAAAAAAGAACGAATGAATAAAGAGATATTTTTATTAAAGCTCTACTTCTGTATATACTGGATTAAAGATTTAATGAGTGCATAGCATAAGCTTTATCTTTTCCAACAGATTATTAAATTCTTGAATTAATTTAAATAAACAATATGGAAATGTATTTAAATAAAATTGCATGCATAACTTCCTTATCGTCTCTATAATAATTTCTTAAAACAAAAAGTATACAAAAACAAAAGTTGTGCGCTTATACGATACGTATATAAACATAAAAACTTTTTCATTTCCACATTATTCACACACGAAACAACTATTTCAGTTTTTCTATTAATCTTTGCATGTTTCTTTGAAATTATCACAACTGTAACAAGCCAAAATTATATTTTAACAAGTTTTTATATATTTGAAATGAATGTCACGGCGTGTAGCACTTGAGATTTCAGGCTGCGGAATTACAAAATAAGTTATTAAACTTATACATTGAGGGGGATTCCCGTATTTCGGATTCAAAAAATATTTGTTTTTACGTTTTTACGGAATCTTTTATTTTAATCTTCTTCATCTAGTGCCAACCCCCCTAATGAAGGTTTGCGGTAACCATTGCAAAATCATCTCAATCTTCGGTTTTTCTTAAAAGTGTCTGCGTGTCTAACCCGGTCCAGTCGCGAATGTTTTTCAGCCAGGATATTGTCGCCTACCAGGACCTCGTTTTTCTTCGATTTTGCCCTTCATAATCAGCTACAACAACTCGTATGTATTGTTTCGAAGTATATGTCCCAAATATGATGTTTTTTCTTCTTTTAATTGTGGACAAAAGTTCTCTGCCTCTACCCATTCTGTGCAACACTATTTCATTCGTAATATGATCTGTCCATGGTATTTTTAATAGTCTTCTGAAAAGCCATAAATTTATTTTAATATCTCAAGAATATCTCCAGAAAATTCCATTTTAAAATTCGTAAAATTAATGGAGTTATGTCGATCTTAACTGACTCGAACGCTTAGGTAGACGGTATAGGTACTATTATTCACACACGAATTAACTATTTCAGTTTTTCTATTAATCTTTGCATGTTTATTTGAAATGATCACAACTGTAAGCCAAAATTATATTTTAACAAGTTTTTACACATTTGAAATGAATGTCACGGCGTTGTAGCACTTGAACGGCGCCGAGTTTTCAAGCTGCGGAATTACAAAATATGCCATTAAACTTATACATTAATATTGCATTAAGGATCAAACTAAAAAATTTAGAATGAAATGTAGTCGCTATTACGTGTAGCTGTAGTAATGCTGACACCGGCATAAGTTACTGCAATGTAACGAAGAGAAAAAAATAAAATAAAATAGAAAAAACTGATCGCATATTTTTTATTGCTTTAACACAACTAAAAAATTTATAATGCATTGTAATATTCTTGACATATTTCCAATAATGTCGCGAACATTCTGCACTTTATAACATAGAAATGCATTCGAGTGGAATTTACTTTATTTGCTCTTCATGAATAAAAATATCTATATGCTTGATTTCTGTATTGCAATTTTTTTTTCATACAACTCATACTCGTATAAAGAATTTCATTGTTGCTTTATCGGATTTCGCTGTATCAAATATTAATTCTGCTCCACATTTTGCATACTACCTTTATGTTATATAGTAAATATGTACATACATTCAATATGATGTTATTTAATGAGTATTAGATATATGAATAATTAATGCATTTTTATATATTCATATCTTACTTATATCTACCATACTTATATATAAAGAATAAATTTTATGATTGAGTTAAGGATATGTGGCTGTGACATTTATTACATTGACGATCATTTATTATTTATTAGCAATGAAGTAGATAATTAATTATTTTCTGCAATTGAGAATAATATAAATTAGAATCTTTTATGATTTCCGTTTTAAGTACGTTATATGACTTTGATAAATTTACAAGAATGTTGGGCGTTATTATTTTTTTATCATTTTCCCCTCTCATAATCTTTTAGTGTGTGGTAGGAAAGTAACTTTTTCAGATGTTTTTTTTTTCTTCTTCTTCTTCTTCTTATGCTGGTAAAGTTATTACTATTTCTCACACTAACGGTCCATTTCCTCTTAAATAAAGTGCTCCTTTATCACGCAATTCTTCCGTTTCAGGATAAAACTGAACGAATGTCAGTATGTTTCTTAATTAAGCTTTAAAACAAATAAAAGCGGCAGAGATGAACAACAAGGTGTGAATAAATGTATTTGTTTCTTTTGTTTCGTCGTCCAGGATTTGCACGTCATGGCGATATATAAAAATTGCTCTTCCATGTCGTTGTGTCGCGATGACATAAAAAAGTATTTTTCAAGCGGAATTTCTCATAAAAGTAAACAATATGTGGAAGGCGTTAAAAGTTTTGCGATAAAATTACTTTTAAGTATAATCTTTGGGCGCATCTATTGCTTCAATAGTAATAAACTTGTTTCATTGCTGTTTCCGAAACACAAAAATTTAATTCAAATCAAAACGGCGGCGCGATGCTTTGGAATTCCGATAATTTATTTTCTCAGCGCATTTCACTACTACCTTTGCCACTTGTCATTTAATACAAGTCAATTATAATATTTGACTGATGAGGGCCTTTTCATCGTCTCCCCCTCATATACGTAAATAAACGTTATTGATGATTTATTCGCATTGACATGTTTTATGCAAAAAAATGATGTCGGTTGAATAAAAATGTCTTTGAGTTTTGCTTGCAATAAATATCATTTAGAAGTAAACATATATATTGCGTTTCAGGGGCAGAGTCAAAAGTGGAATAAGGCTTTTGGGAGCAACAGCGACGGATCCAACAGCCTGGAACATCACCATTGAGACAAACCCTAGACACACAGGAGCTACGGTAACTGTGGTGCGCAAGGAGCCTTTGGATCCCTCCGACAGCACTTACGTATCCTCTCAGGGCGAGTAAGTAATTAACATCTTTGGTTAATTTATTTCCGCCTAATGCTAACATACAAGATGAAGTAGATTTGTGTTGTATTTAATCCTTTAAACATTATGTAAGCAACCTGCCATGACTTTGCACATACTCGCCTAGTAAATCTTGCATCGTAAACATATTGCATTTTATAAACAGACTACGTACATTTTTGGCTATATTTACCGTCTACCAATTTGACGATATGTTATTTCAATTCACTGGCTCAATAAATAAACATTTTGATAAATATTTATTCGAATCGAGAATAATATTTATTAATCGACAAATATTTGATGTTGCTTTAATTGAATCCAAGCGCACAACTTGTATTTTAATTGATAAAAAAGCAAAGGCGTAAATTTGTGCTGCGCGATGCTAATCGCGCCTAATTAAATTGCAAATTTATTGTGAATCTAATTAAGCTGTTTAAGTAAATTGCATTACAATAAAAATTCATTCAATCAATTTACAACCTGCGCGCCTACATGCATCTGTTGCGTTCAACAACTTTTATAATCGTTAGTGCTTGCTTTTACATGGAAATCAAAACTCGCGCTATACTTTTTGATAAACAAGTTGGTTATTTTCATGTTATTATAGATTAGCCTGCTGCATGCGCTACCATTACTGCACAATAATTGCAATTGAAGCGTTTTATTCGCGTATTAAAATTGAATTGTGCAAGTTTCAAATTCTGCACAAATTAATAAAATAGTTGTAAACGCGTTAGTTCGATATATCTAAAATTATTGATGTAATTTACTAAAATATTTATACGATAAACATGAACGTACACATAATCTATGTATAGCAGATTTAAATTAAATTTCTATTTCATCAAATATTGAATATAAATCAATCGGCTAAAATTATTTGGAACTACCTACAAGTGTTATTAGCAGCTAACCTCAAGGGTTAACAATTATTTTAATCATATTAAATATTCCGCAGCTATAAATACATATATTTGAATGCTTTTAAAGCATCTTTCAATTTACACATTTTACACACCAGTGTCTCATAATAGGCAAACTAAAGTACTTGCTAGGGACCTGCGATTAATTGGAGGCCGTAAAAGTATCTAATTTTGCCAATGTACTATAGTATAAAGCTGACAAGCAATTTAGTTATTTGGAATTGCATCAAATTCATTAAAAATGTGTTAAAAAACTTAAAACATGTCTAAAAATGGAGTCTACATTTTTACGTTTTTATTTGCAACATAAACCCATGTGTAAATTTGAAGCAATTTTGTTTCAAACATGTTAGTGTTATTATTGTTGGACTGCAAAGTTTTTGAAGAGGTCCGTAAATCGTGTTTTGCCCATATCTAAATTAAGCCTTGTTTGGTAGAATGTTTTACTGGAATAAAGTTTAAACATTTAATAAATATATAGCTGTATATAAACATATTACATAAATAGCCTTATTAACTAATGTTATTCTCCATTTTTACAATTTTTTTTATTGTTGGCCTAGGCAAGTCCTGTAGACTAATTTCATGATGAGTAAAAATTAAGGATTTGCTCCAGGGAAAACTCTGCAAAATTCTGTTGTATTGTAGTTTAGACCTTGGTTGGTATGAAATGTTTGTTAAGAAGTGTTAAAAACGTATTATATATACAAATGTGTAAATATCGGGGACACTTAAACCTACTCCTGACCTAGTAGGCCTTATTTTTATTGTGGGCCAGTTCGAGTCCTGTAGACTAATTTCATGATGAGTAAAAATACCTTTATTTAAGATTTGCTCCAGGGAAAACCGCAAAAACTCTGCTGTAGTTTAGGCCTTGGTTAGTATGAAATGTTTATTAAAAAGTGTTTAAAACGTATTATACACACAAATGTATCAATATAGGGGGCATTTAAAGCTACTCTTGACCTAGTAGGCTATATTTTTATTGTTGGCCATGTCGAGTCCTGGAGACTAATTTCATGATGAGTAAAAATACCTTTATTTAAGATTTATTTTAGGGAAAACTCCCAAAAACTCTGCTGTAGTTTATAGACCTTGGTTAGTATGAAATGTTTATTAAAAAGTGT
>JARJDW010001492.1:0-37277 GCA_030264715.1 Adinopsis sp. GC000173
GGCAATGTGTATGCATTATAAGACGCTAATCATGACGCCAATGATTGCAAGGTTATCGCAGCGCTTGTGTAGAAACCCATATAAAAAGGAGTACTGTCGCTTCTATATTACATATTCTCTGATAATATGACATTATCAATTTATCATTTTCCATTTTGAATACTAACCCTGCACACCACTTCATTTAAGTTAACTTTTTTTAAAGCTTATATTGACTCACTGGAATCCAAATGGAATGTTTCTGGCAGCGCGCAAATCGGGCACGAACTTATGGAATCACCTAAAAAAAACTACACACAATTCCCATGTACAATAAAATGATTCTAATAAATGATTTTATACCAAACTGGAACTTACCTACCTCTTACAGGTTGAGAACCGCTAGTCTATACTATATTATAATCAATTTATCGCACAAAACATATGTTGCCATTTATGTTACTTATTTTGCTAACTAATGGATTTTTTATCAACAGATTGTGTTGTTACTGCATTATACTCCGTTTTTTGCTACATTATGATTATCATAACGATGAAGAAATTAATTAACACGGTTAAAAATACATTTCCACTTTACTTTTGCAGGTGAAGAGGGCGACGCCGGGGGAGAAATTAACAAGACGAAGATATTGCGTCAGTTAGAATTGATGATTATTACATGCATTGTGCATTGAATTAATTAGCTCGTTAAGGTTGTCGATGATAATATTGTATAATTTTTTTTATTTCGACACGACAAAAGAAACGACTTTAATTTGGAAGGAAAAAAAATTATCAATCACCGTGTACATGTCAAAGGTTACAAACAATGAGATTTTGTTTAAAAATTATCATAACTACAAAGACCGGAAGGTTTGTTATGGTGATAAATATTTATAAAATTATTTTCGCAGTTTTGGTCGCTGCGAGGAGTTGAAAAAAAAACATGATTAAAACACAATTAAATGTTTCCCTGGATATGCAATGCCATTATTGATATTGGTACTGATTTAAATGCCCGACGAGTTGTTGTCGTTGTTGAACAGAAATTTTTGTTGTAAAGTGTCGTGTGCCGCAAATTGTTTCGTGTGTATAACCATGTTTATTTCGAAAATTAGGCATGATCCACGCAAGGATATTTAGAGAGGGGGCAAGGAAATAAATACGATGTTAATAAATACATATGTACAGTCAAATCTGGCTAGTGTTTAAAATATATTTAAAAATAAATAAAGTCATTCTTACATTTGGTAAAAGCACAATATAATAATGTTAAACGAATTTGATTTTCAAAATAATGAGGCGACGATGCGAAATCAAAAACGATACTTTGGATGTGCGCCGTTAAAAGAGGATGATTATCGTAGTGAAGGTGAGGTGAATATATTGAAAATTCATTCAATCAATTTAGTAGAAAATCTTGCTAATCTACTAATTAGTGCACGCACAATAATTTCATAATTCGCAGATTAATTAGTGAGAAATCATTTATTTATTTATTTAATTCGTATCATACGTGTTGTTTTGAAAATAATTTAACAAATTGTTGTATTACATGCAATTTGATACGTTAATATGTTAATAATACTTAATCATCATTGTCATTATTTTATACAATATTATAATTATTTGTATGGTTATTGTATAATAATAATAATCATTTGAAAGATATTAACATTAATATTAATCAATTAATTAATTAACAATAGATAAGATTAAAAAGAAGAGTAAGAAGAAGAGATTAAGATAAAAATATAATGAATGTTCATTTTATTCGGCGTCGGCAGCATTTGAATTATGACTAACATTATCACCTTTCGCCGCCTCTTCACCACCTTCCATTTTGAGTGTGCTTAATCTAGTTTTAATAAATTGTGAGGTTGACGCTGCTGCGACCGTTTCATAAAAGCTTGTTATTGTTCCTTTCTCCTACAAAAGAATTAAAAAGAGATTCATTTTAAATATAGGTGTTTTACTAAAAGACAATCCGTACTACAGTGAATTATATGAAAACACCTATCGACAGTCACTAGAAGATCCTGAAAAGTTTTGGGATCAGATAGGGAGACTATTAACGTGGACAAAGCCATGGGATAGAGTACTTGACAATACAAACGAACCTTTCACAAAATGGTGATATATAAAGTGCAGTAAAAAATTGATTGAATCATTTTATTGAAACAACAAAAACAATATTGCAGGTTTGTTGGCGGTGAATTGAATGCGTGCTATAATGCAATTGATCGTCACGTTGTGGCGGGAAAAGGATCAAAAGTGGCACTAATACATGATAGTCCTTTAACAAAAACGGTGAGAAAGATAACGTATGCCGAACTTTTAGACAAGGTATATTATAATAATAATAAGCATCCATCTTCGCAACACGACTCGTTAATTAAACTTTCCCATTTAGGTGTCACATCTTGCCGGCGGTTTTGCGTCGTTGGGAGTGCGAAAAGGTGATCGAGTTCTTATTTATATGCCTCTAATACCGGAAGCGATAATTGCGATGTTAGCGACAGCGCGTTTAGGCGCGGTACATTCCGTCGTATTCGGTGGTATACGCAATTAAATATAACAAGTTTTACACAGAAATTTACGATTTTTCTTTGCGTAGGTTTTGCGGCGCGCGAACTCTGCACCCGCATCGAGCATTGCGAACCGAAAATCATTGTCGCTGCAAGTTGCGGTATTGAACCAACGCGAATAGTCAAGTAATAAATTAAAAATTCATTCATTAATATATTATATTATATGTATATCTATTCTTATATCTAATAGATATAAAGTGATGTTAAATGAAGCAATCGAATTGTCCTCGTACAAACCCCAGAAATGCGTCATCTTTCAAAGAAGCAACTTGCACATTGCATCTTTGGATGTCGAAATGGATATGTCATGGGACGATGTGATAAAACTAGAAGGACCGCATGATTGTGTCCCAGTTGAAGCGAATGATCCGTTGTATATACTTTACACATCGGGTACAACAGGTTGTTGCCTTAGCTATTCACTTATCGCGCAAATAAGATAATAATCATGAAATACATAGATCAACCCAAGGGAATACAACGGCCAGTTGGTGGGCATTTGGCCACTTTGCACTGGTCCATGAACAATATATACGGAATGGGTGAGGATGACGTTTGGTGGGCGGCTAGCGATCTAGGATGGGTGGTGGGACATTCCTACATCTGCTACGGGCCGCTGCTCTATGGAATCACCAGCATTATGTACGAGGGCAAACCAGACCGCACCCCGAATCCAGGCCAATACTTTCGGTGATAGATTATTAATCAATCAATATGAATATGCAAAATGCGAACGAATCAATATTTAAGTTATATTTTAGCATCATCGACGAACATAAAGTGAATGCGATCTTTTCCGTTCCCACATCGTTTCGCGTGATCAAGCGAGAGGATCCAGACATCATGTACGGACGCGTCTATTCGCTAAAGAGCTTAAATCGCATCTTCGTGGCGGGCGAGCATTGCGATTACGATACGAGAGCGTGGGTGGAGAAGATATTCAAAGTGCCTGTTCTGAATCATTGGTGGCAGACGGAGACGGGACATGCAATAACAGCGACGTGTGTCGGCTTGAAACACAATCTCTATCCGCCAAAGTATACGGCAGGCATGCCCATTCCGGGATACGATGGTAATTATCAACAATTATCATTATACATTATACTAATTGATTGATTGTATCTATTTCAGTGCGAATATTAAAGGCAGATGGATTGGTGGCGAAACCGCATGAACTGGGACGAATCGTCGTCAAACTTCCTCTGCCACCGGGTACAATGAGCACGCTATATCAATCACAAGAAAGGTTTTGTCAAGTATATTTCAGGAATTATCCGGTTAGTAGTAACACTATCATCTATACTATACTATTAAACTACAATATTAGACTAAATATCTATGATTGAACTAATTCATTAATAATTGTTTTAAATTATAAATTATATAAAAAAGGGGTTTTATGATACTATGGATGCTGGATATGTTGATGAATTTGGTTATATTTACGTAACTGCTCGAGACGATGATGTGATTAATGTCGCTGGCCATAGGCTTTCAACGTCGGCATTAGAAGATGTGGTTATGTCTCATCCAGATATATCCGATGCGGCCGTTGTTGGCGTTCCAGAATCCACAAAGGGAGAAGTTCCACTCTGCCTATTTGTGACTCGGCGCAGTATGTTGATGATTTAATAATAAACACAGACACACAGATTTGTGTTTATTATTCAATTGAGAGAGAAAAAAAAGAATAGAAAAATATGATTAAAGATTATTATTATATCATTGCAGATTCAAGAAAGAGTGATGAATCTATAACAAATGATTTAATAAATATGGTAAGAAAGTTAATTGGACCAATTGCATCGTTCAAATTGGCGGCATCGGTAAGAGCTTTGCCTAGAACAAGATCAGGTAAAGTCTGTCGTAAATCAATAGCAGATCTTGCAAGAAATAAATCAGTTAAGGTAAGTAATATTATTTATTATAAATAGAGATGTATGCTTATTGAAAAAACAAAAAAACATTTTTAATTTTTTTTCGTTTCTTTTTAGATTTCTGGCACTGTTGAAGATCCAACGGTTTACAAAGACATTAAGATTGTCTTGCAAGGATTAGGTTTTGCTCGTTTTGCACCGGATGCTCAATAAAAATAGAAAGATAGCTGTATTGTTATAGCGCAATTTCAACATTTAAATAATACAACATTTAATTCCTTAAGTTTTAAAAGCATAGCGAAATAGAAAAAAGTTGGTATACAATTTAGTTTTAATTAGTTAGTGTTGTTTTGTAACCATCATAGGCAAGAGTGTGTGTTATTATTTTCTTGAATTAATTAGTTTAGTTTGGTTAGCCAATGAATTGAATATTATTTTTTGTTGCCTATGAAGCAGAAATATGAGCAGAGGATTATAAATAAAATTCAAAATGTATATATGCGTGATTATATTTTAAAATTTATGTTTAATATGAAAATATTCATAGCATTTTGTAATTTTTTTTTTTTAAATTATATTACAACGTTGAAGAACAAACATTTATATTTAAGTTAAAAACAGAACTGACAGAACAAATTGTCATAAAAAAGGCCATTAACAATAAGAAAAAACTGATTACAGACGATATTTGAAATGAAAATTATATAAAAACAATAGCATATTATTCACCTCTCTTTTTTTTTAATTTAAAGCTCAAAATACCTTTATATTATTTATATAAAAAATAAATGAATTAAAGCACAGAGAAACAGGTAAAATAAGTAATTTTGGTATGAAATGGTCACGGCCGTACTCCGATCCACCTATAGTTAGATTTGTTTCGGCTACTGGACCTGCCAGCGGCTCAGCATTTTTTTTGTTTTGTTGTCATTTATGAAGTACTAAAAAACAGGCGGTGCAAACATTTTGAAAAAAGATAAATTGGCTGAAAAAGTTGAAGGTATCAAAAAGTTCCGCGGATGCAGCCGCCCATCATCGCAGACTTTTTACTTTTTTTTTTCTTATTTTATATTTATAATATATATATATATCTTTATATATATTTAGACACTCACTGGTTTTGTGGTGTATTTTTTATTTTTGTATATATTATTATTAATATATTTAAATATATTATATATAGAATTTACATAAAAGTTAACTGATCTGAACATTTGGTTGTTTTTCTTTATTATTATTTCTTAATAAATAGCAACTGTCACCATCAGACAATAATGGTGGTGGTGCAGGTACCAAACATTTTTTTTTATGTTCCGTTTTCAGAGGACATCACTATTATTTTTTCATTTTTTTTTTTTACAATTCGTATAAAATAACAAGCATAACATGATAACGATTTAATTGTACCATTAAAATTACAATAACAACATTAAACTTAAAAATTCATCTCATATTCATCATAAACAAGTTTTTTTTTGGCATAAAGTACATAATCTCAAATTTTAATGTATCGTATAATTTACGGCCAGCCGATCGACAAACGCTGGACACTCGTTTTTTTTCTATTATTTTTTTTTTGTTTTGAATCTTTGATCTACTTGATTTACAAACGAACACCCCCATTACAAATTTAGCCATATGTTTTTTGTTTTTATTGAAAGATGGTTGAATGATATATTTATTTGTTGTATCAAATGTAATGTATTTTGTATGTTTTGTATGTGTTTGAGAAATAAATATACAAAAACAAAATGAATGAGGTTGGTTGTTCCTTTGAAATGCGGTTCGTTATATTTATTTTACTTTTATTAGTTAGTAATTTAAGTATTAATAGATAAACAATTTGGTTTTGTTGTTCATGTGTAGCACTCATGTAATATCAATTCATTTTCTCATTTATAGTTAGTATCGTAGTAGTTGCATGTTATAATAATATATATAATCATTATGATCAACTAGAAGTGTATGGAGTTTGATGGGCTAGGGCGTGACGAACCACAGATATAATAATGTTTTTTTGTATTTTTTTTTTGTTAAATTATATTACATAGTAATAGGAACGCGTATCTTCACGTTATGTGTGTGTGGTGAAGATGCACGCTCAGCTCCAGGCCGAAGGCAGGCAGGATAGATTTGTTTTTGTTTGTTTGTTTAGAGCTAGAATCTAATATTATGGTGGTGTGGCATATGATGGTGGTCTTGAGAAGCAGCAGCAGCGAACAAGTTGCGCGCGCTATCTCTAAGAATGGTAATCACGTCTTTTAATTTTAATTTTAATTTAATCATATTTATATATAGGTACTGTTTGTGCTGGAATGCGTGGTGGGTACGTATAGAATGATGATGAGCCACATCATACCATACCTACCACACGCATCGCACACAATTTTATATGTACAATATACAATATGTACTAGTTTATATAAATTTTGTATCAATAATCAATAATATTTATTTATTTATAGTAGTAGTAATGTATGCATGTAATTTTATTAATGACTAGATGGTCCCTCGCCTGCCTAAGACCCCATTCGTGGTGGGTATAGTTCGACGACACCAGCAACCAACAAAACGCGACAGTATACAAGATTTGAATAATGAAAGATTCGACAAGACTACGAGTTGTGACAAGTGTGTGCTCTTGTCGTAATAAAATGCTTTGTAATAATAATAATAATAATAATAATAATTTGTTATCGTTTGTTGGTGTTTGTTGTGTATATCGGTCAGACCATACCAACCACAGAGCGAGCCTCGATGGATCCGATACGGAGTAGTGTATAAATGTGTGCGCGAGCTCACCGAGAGTCACACAAGCCGCGACCGCCGCACCTCGAGTTTTTCTTCTAATCAATACTATTAATTACATATTAATTAAAATGTCAAATGATATAATAGCAATAATAATAATAATAATAATAATAATAATAAAATATTCTCGCAATACTGACTTGATAGATAATAGATATATACGTGATAATATCGTACGTATATGTCTGTTATTTCTAAATGAATGCAATAAGTAACGCACCATCATCATCATCAAACTACTACCGTAATAATAATAAGTAGGTATATGTATGTATGTATGTATATACATATATATATATATATTAATTATATATAGATAAGTACACTAGTAAAGATTCATGAAACACGCAAATTGTTATTACCCGGGCGGGGCGCGCAGCTTGCCGCTGCCAGTGTGCCATTATACACAGCTTACTATCTATGTATGTAAGTAAGTAAGTAAGTAATTAATTAATTAATCAAAAAGTATAAGTATACACATAGATAAAGTATAAAATAAATAATAGTTTAATTATTTCTCACGGACAGAGTGGTCTGTCTCGCAGTTTTTTTCATTTTTCATTTATCATTTTTTATATTATTATATCTCCTAATATTTATATATTTATTTATATAACTTTTTTGCTAGACTAACTATAACTAAGTCAGAGTTAGACCTAGATTACAACAGAATAAAGAAAAGAGAGGAAACAATAACATTCATTTATTGTGAATTATTATTAGATAGACGAATGTTGTTGCTTATTATACATATTATTATTATTAGTTCTGAATTTGTTGGTAGATGAATCTCATTCAACATTCGGCTATTTAGCAAAACGGTTCATTCAATCAGACTTGTTATTGCTTCTACTCAAAACATTTGGCAGACAACATCTGATCTCTCTACTACTTGTTTCCTTATTTTTAATTACTTAAATAATAAATATTTATTAGCAAATCCCTGCTGTCGGCTACAAAAAAAATGCCAAGAGCATGAACTCGCTGACGAGGGCGCACGTAATCGTCGAATTTTTCCACTTTTTTCACTTATTTATTATTACTTTTTATTTCTCTCTTATACCACATTATTATTTATTCATTGGTATAATATATATATATAAATTTGATTTGTTTCTTATTGAAATGATAATATAATATTATATAAAAACGATTTCGTTTGAAATTTGAAATTTGGATGAATTGAAATTGAAATTGGAGAAAAATGAAGAAAAAAAAAAAGATCCGCGACTGGGGAGGGCGCGCCGGGCCACGGTGACGGTGCACGGGAAAAATCGTCCCGGTCACTGTAGCGGGCGGCTGATTCCAGAGTGCACAGCGGATCGTTATTGAATTCCTATTAATTGATTGATTGATATATGATTTTTTAAATATTATTATTATTCTATTAAATAAACAAAGTCGTATCATCGTTATCGTTTCAATTTGTACAATTTGTTACCGAACACTGAATTATAATTGAAATGTAATGAAATGTGTGACACTGTGACTGTGACTGGGTGTTTTAGTGTTTGTGTATGTAATAATAGTTGGTTCCGATAATATGCGATGTATGCGCGTTTCAATACCGCGACGACGAAACGCGCGAGATCTATCATCGCATCACATGTATTTGTTGTATGTAAATTTATGCAAAAAATCTTTCATCATCTTCTTGTATAATATTATATATATATATATATAGATGTAAGTATGTATTATGTGTATAATAAATGTTTGTTTATTATTTAATAATAATGAGTGCGTTTAATAAATAATAAAAGAAAGAAAAGGAAACGATACGAGCGTCCTCGCCGTTGTGAGAGCAACGTGTTTTTTTTTTGTTAGTTTAAAGTCGCCACCCTCACCTAGGCACCTAATTTTAACGCTATGAGCGAACGTTTCGATCGCCCATTTATTGCTAATCATCTTAAGTTCATGTTTATTTATAATATTTTTATTTTTTTGTTTTTGGCATGCCACCGTACCATTACCAATGAATGGCGGCGGCGGCGATGCGTCTATGCTTCATCGAAATATGAAATACACAATATCCACTAGAATAACAATAAATCAACGAATAAACAATATGCGCTTGGATACGTATTTTATATATATATATATATTAATTAATGCAGTTGCGACGTGAGTGGCAGCTGCAAGATGATGCAGAACTACCGTGTCGGTACACTGTTGCTGCTGGGGTGAGGAAATTGGTTGGTCAAAATGGGTGGGACAGGAGCGCGATCAAAAAAGAGCTAAACGGCCGTCTCTGTGTGGCTATGAGACGACAATCGCTCCACATCTATTTCGGGAATCGTCAACTCGTCTGGGATGTTATCAGCATACTCAATGGAAGAAGTTTGAGACAACCTCTTAGAGAGTGATGTCTGTTTGCGGAGTACCTCGGCAAGGGAAGTATTGCTGTGTTCGCCGTACCGAGCATCTAGGCCCTGACGGAAAGCATTAACTACTCGGATCTGAAATGAACAAGAAACAACAAAACAGAGAGAATTAAAATAAGAACATTCCCGGGAAGTGACGAGCATTTAGCACAGCCGAAAGAACAGTACAGAGCATTGTAGATGCATTTGTTCCGGACATACGGTTCTCTACTCTTATTTATTTACAAATTATTCATTCGTTTCATTGATTCAACAAAAACTACAAGAGAAAGTAAATAATTCATTAATCATTGATTGATTTTGGTTGCAACTTTAAGTCTTTTTTTGTCTTTTTTAAACGAAAGAATGAACAAAAAACAAAACAACAACACTCATAACTACATATCTACTAAAATCATTCATTACAAGCATTTTATCAATACCGCTTTTCTTTTTCGAATAAAAAATCATCGCTCATATGTGTGTGTGTGAAGATCGCTTTCGGTAATCTAAAAACCACATAAAGTATACATAAAATATTTGGTTGTATGTACACCTAACACGTACATAATGTGAGTGAGCGTGAAATCAAATGTCAAATATATCTGTTTACGTGTGTGTGTGTGTGTGTGTATAATTAATGATTATAGAAATCAATTGTGTTAATTGCTAATTATATCACAAAAATAGGTTAAATATGAATATATATATATATATAGAGTAAATAAGAAAAACACACTTATTTGCAACAACAGTGCACGAGTGCTATATATAATATATAAAAATATATAATATGAAGTATATTAGATGTAATAAACGCCATTGATGTTAGAAATTGCCGAAAGCGATGTTCAAAGTTGAACAAATATATCGTATTATATATTATTTTGAATCGATGTAACATTAATACAGAAATACATGGCTTAGCAGTAGTGATATAGCATAGTAATGATAATAATAGTAGCAGTAAGTATTAACATTTGATTAGTGGTTAAGTTAAAATGCTCATCATCAAAAATAGCATATATATAAAAAGAAATGAAAATGATAATAATAAAAAATGAAAACAATGAATTAGAGAACCGCGTGGCCGGTGGATCTGCAATTACATTAAACAAACATGCAAATTCATATACACATGTCACGTGTCGCTTGTGGCAGCATACATACATGTGCATTAAAAGGCGGTCAATAATACTTTTTCTTATTCTGAGAGAGAATATAGAGAGAATATTGCCGCCAGAGCAAAATGTATTTGTGTGGAGCCATCATACATGCCGTGTACTAGATTTTCCGAGGCGGGTCTAAGCTTTTAAACATTTAAATGATTTTGATCTGCAGACTATTATGAAGCTGAACTGAAGTAAATTATCTCCAGTTGGTATGTAATAAACATTGAATATATAATAAAGTAATAAGTAAACGGGGAATGCTGTCTAGTTATTAACAAGACACAATTCGATCCTGCAATACCAAACAGCAGCCCACCATCTTACATCTCTTGGTAGCAAGCATTCGGGTCTTGTCATACCGAGTGATAAGGAATTAACATTGAACTTGCAGTTTTTTTTACAAATCAACACACTTGAGATTATTTGAGCACCACTTATAACATACACGAATAACAATATTCATATACATACAGTTTGTTACCAGATAATGTTATTTTTGCTTACGTGATTTTGCCCCACCTGTATGTATGTATACGTGGGTATTAGTATAAACACATAAACTATTTTAATATTAATAGATAAACACAGAGTAATAATAGTAATAATAATAGTAATAATAATAATAATAATAATAATAAAATAAAGAATATATAAAATAACTATTAAGGCGATATTAACACAACCTAGCAATATTCAAATAAAAATTGTCATTCGTTTATTTTAATTTTATTAAAAAAATATATATACGTATCGAAAAGCAACCTGTTAGTAAATTGTTAAATGAAACTCAAAAATAAAAAATATTCAAAAAGAAAACATTACTAAATAAGTACATCAGATAAAATTCATATATGCTTTCATCTTCATATATCAATTTTAGTTTATGTATAAGTAAATAAAAAAGAAAAAACAATTTCCAACTCTATAAATAAATGTAAGCCTCTACATCAATTTAACAAACAATACTATAACTATTATGCAACGAGTTTTCCATAATAATAATAATAATAATAATAATAGTAGTAAGTAACCTAATAAAAGCAAATCAGGCATCATAGAGCTAGTGGGCATTCGAGTACAAATCATTTTTTTCAATAAAAAACGAGTAATTCATCATATATTATTATTGATTATATTTCCATGATCCGAGGAGGATGATCATAATATTTTTATCACTTTCACTATTATCAAAAATTTTCACACATAACATCTAATGTATTATCAAAATTTTATTGCCTTAGATTTGTAAAAGTTGCTAAAAACAAATACTAACTGACTGAAACGATATCAACACAAATCTGAAAATTGGGACAAGTATCATTACTCATTACTAATTACTAGATTTTTTTTTTTTAATTTTTGTCTAATTCACTTTATTCTATTTTCTAAAAAAACAATGTTAATCACAATAGCAATCGGCTGTTTTAATCTATGATGCATCATTTTTTTTTTGGTCATCTATTAATTTAAACATAGAACTTGAATAATAAGATAATGAAAAAAATAATATTGCTTTGAATGGGCATATATAGAAATATGTACCTGATATAATCATTTGATATGAAATGATTATTATTATTAGAATTAGTAATAATAGAAAAATGATGGAATGGAATGGTATATAGTATTTTTATAGTTAAATAATATATAATATCGTATAAAATGATACATATTAATATATATACAACTTGAAACTCGAATTTTGAAATAAAACTTTGGCCGAGCAGTCGTTTTGAGCGATCATATGCATCTGTGAACTACGTGTAAAAAAGAATCATGCAAAACATGCGAACAAAAACTTAAAAAAGAATGGGAAAAAACTGAATATAAAAATGACAACAACTCAACTACTACTTTGGTTAAACTAATAATAATTCAAATCATATGGGCTTGGTTTCTTTTTTTTTTTTGGTCTCTTGAGAAGAGAGTAATAAATGGCTGATTAAAAGAAAAAAACTGGGCAATCTAAGAATCTAAGATTAATGTAAATGTAACGACAGAGGCAACATATCTAAAGCAGTGCCTAATATCATCATATTATGGTAAAAGTTCTAGATATACTCGTATGTATATGATGCATCATACCAATGAAGGAATGAATACAACATATGCGTACGTGTATTTTGGTAAATGTTGTTTAAATAATAGTCAATGATGAACACATTGTTACATTAATAAATATATAACTGATTGCTTTTAAAATGTAACACATTATTAAAGCAATATAGCCAAACACAAAACGAACAAGAGCGAACGAGCGGCATACAAATGTAAATACGTAGCGGACAGAAAGATGTAGGAAAGCGGCTTACAGCTTGGTCAGTGGAGCTCTTGCTGTACGGAACCGGAATCAAACGCTCTTGCAATTCACCACCTATCACCTTCAAGAGTAAAGGGTAACGTTAAGAGTGGTTCGATAGACAGTGACAGACACATACAATAGATAGTGCACAGAATGAGAAATAGATTAAATACTACTAAGTAACCTGAGAAGAGTGAGGTTGGCGGTTCCATGTTACGCCGACGCATCAGCGGGCGTGCACATCAGATGGCCGGCCGGCGGGCGGTGGACACGTTGTATTGTAGTTTGCTCTCCTAACTATACTTATATATATAATATATATTGTATATACAATACTATGTATATACTATATATAATATATATATACTTTGAACATATATTGAATATAGAGAAACAACGCAACGGCTTTGCTTTGCTTTGTGGTGTAGTATGTGCAAAACACAATAATTAGATACGTATAGATAATAATAATAATAATATTTGTACAGGTAGTAAAGTAGTTGTTATTTAGTTACGAATTGCGATTGTAAATGGATCGGCTATGATGGATCCAATTACGACGTACGCCTGCGTCGATGGTCCAGCCGTCCAGGATGCTGCCGGCCAAAGATGCATGCGCTCGCTGGTGCTGCAAAGTTACGAGTGTTACAATCAACAGACACACGATTGCTCGAAACGTGTATCTACGTTTTGGCCCACAGCCGAATTTTGGTTTTTTTGTATAAGAACAGAGCATACTTATTATTAATTAATTAATTATTTCACAATTAGAATTCATAAATTCGTATTTGTCATACGTCATGTTCTTCTTTTTTTTCAAAAAATAAATGCATTATTATTAACAAACAACGAAAAACAAAAATTTAAACAAAAAAAAACAGTAGTATTTTATATTATATATAGTATTAGTGTTATTTATTTGTAGTAACAAATGGGAAATTGATTTTTTAATTTTTTTTTGTATAACATATATATTATTTTTGTATTCAGTTTTTTTCCTTATCATTATTGCATATTATTATTCTCAATACCGATAAATTAATGTATTATTATTAGTAGTAAAGTTGAAGTATTGTATAATAATATATTTGTATATCTGTTGTTTTTTCATTGGTATTCTCGCAATTTGGTGCAAACGCTCAGCACTTGCGTCAAATGAGAAAAACTTGGGGTTAATTGCGATTGTGTTATAGTATATTGAGTAGAATATGGTAATTGTTGATGTAATTTTGTTAAAATGATATCAACATCTATAATAATAATAATAATATTATAGGTAGTAATAAAAAAATAGATAATCTTCTATATATATATAAGATAGAAATGAGAAAAGCAGTAAGTAAGAATAATATATATAAGGTGGTCATCTACTCTCTATTATAGTAGTTGTAGTAAGTAAGTAGTAATATATTGTAATATATATCTAAATTATGATATTATTTTCTATATATCTATAAATATAAATATATTATTGGCGTTGGCGATCGACACATAATACAGTTGACTCGCAGTTTTATGTGTTCATGCGATGAACAGTTAAAAAAAGTTCAAAAAATGAAATATCTCCATTACCACACTAACCTGAGGGATCTAAGGTTCTCTAATAATGCTATACATACAGCTAAATCTACATGTGAACGACGAAATATTATGTACAAAAATAATACAAATACTTAGTATTGGTAATAATTAGAATATAAAGTAGTAGTAGTAGTAATAGTAGTAGTAATAGGTAGTAATAGTAGTAAATGTAACAAGAAGATTTACTAATAAAAACAGTGCTAAGCTATAAAAATCGTTCGAATAATATAATAAGAGGGAAGGCGGATCATTTTAGGTAGTTATGGGAGATATGAAATTAAAATTATTGAATGTAATAATAATAATAATAATAATAATAAGTGTCAGTTGCATTAGCGCAACGGCAGCAACGGCAACAGTTAATTATAATAAAAATAGTAGTAGTAGTAGTAGTAATAGTAGTAGTAGTAATAATAATAATAATAATGTAGTAGAATTATTGTATATTTAGTTTTTAGTTTTAATTAATTAAATGAATAAAAATTGTTATGCGAAAATTAAAATTAAAATAATAATAATAATAAAATTAATAATAATAATAATAATAATAAAAACTTAAAATCGAGTGGTGACTGCTTGTTTTTCAGCATATTTCATCAGCTAGCTAGCTATAGAATAATAACTAGTAACTAGTACTAGGACTAGTTATCGATCAAATCTATATATTATAGAAACTATCATCATGCTTGTTGTCACCGAAACCAGCACGCAAAAAAATTGTTGTGGATGTTATTGATATTGTTACTGATAATATACTATGATATATAACTACAAACAGCGACAGCACTAACGGCAACGCCACTAAATGCGAGTCTCATGCACTGGTTTGGGCAGCTCGGAGTTATTAACAGGTGCGGAAGGTGGTGCGTACTGCGGAATGTGGGGCGGGAGCCTCAAGGTGTGAGGAGACAGCAGCCGGTTGGTGGCACCGGTGTAGTCGTCGCGTTCGGTCTTCGGCGGCAGCGGTGACAATTTTGTTGCTGATGGATCCTCATCTATGTAAGTGATGTCTGAGAGAGGGCGCGGCGGCCACGGGCCTGTGTGGCTTCGCGAGCTGCGCAAACTGTGTAAGCTGTGTAAACTATGTACGGAACGTCGTTCCTCCAGATCCTCCAAAGTGGACTTGAAAGCTCTGATTACTCGCAGCTGCAAACACAGGGAAGCAGGGTATTCATAAGGCCGGGATTCGCATGCACACACGCACCATGCTCACGCTCACACGCTCGTCTCTTTGCTTTCGCATCATCATCATCATCATCATCGCTATTATATACCAAAAAATATATAACATGCGAGCGGCACACGCGGACTAGCGCACTAACACGCTGCTTGCTCTAATCAAAACGCAACAAACCCTCTAAAAAAACGAATTTCATGAGCATCGTGCTCGTAGCAGCATCGTGCTCACAGCGCACGCCAGCAGACAATCACGTCCTCAATGTTGTATCTATCTATATCTATATGTATATATTCCACATTAGTCCACACAGCGTTTTGGTGATAATTTAATTTAGAAATTATTAGAGTAGTAGAATAGCAGTAATAGTAGTAGTAGTAGACGTAGAGGAAGAGAAAGATATAATAGTTGATGAAGAACAGCGGCATGACAATAGTATGAAAATAAAGTAAGTAGATAATAATAATAGTAAACAAGACAGCGAAAAAAAGCCAAACTGCCAATGTAAGATTAATAATGGATGGGATTGATTCGTTAATAGTAAGAGAGTGGTACCAGCAACTAGAAAGCACAATATTCAACTGCTGATGATGTTGTTGTTGTTGGTCATGTTGTTGTTGTTGTTGTTGTTGTTGATGATGTTGTTGTTAAGTGATAGGATGAATCATAGCAGAAGATTAAGGGTGGTAGCCACACATTATATTCTAAGGTACGTAATTGATTAATTGAATAACAAACAAACAAACAGAACAAAAAAAAATAGAATAAGAGTAATAATATCAATGGAATGGAAAATGAACAACCATACGCGCCAAAGACCGACACCAGGAGTAGTACATACTATTTTGTTCCAACAACGCGAGGAATAAGACTTGTAGATTTCAAAAAAAGAGATATAGCGAGAGAGAGAAAGACAGATTGAGAGAAAGAGAGAGAGTTTATAAGCGGGGTGGTTAACGAAGCTATCATGTCTTAGGATGTCACAAAAGCGTTCAAAAAGCTTGCGCATTGTAATATCATATCATGTAATAATAATCATAATAATAATAATAAATAAGAGCATTCGCAAAAAATAATAATCAAAATTAAAAATGATATAGTTCATTTTAAGTAGTATTATATGTATACAATAGATTATAATATAGTAAATTATGCAATAAACGCGTTAGTTGCTTGTGTTATTTGTCAGTGGAATTTCCACTTGGCTGTGTTGTCGCGGAGCACACGAGTTAGTTATATAAAATATTCAATAACTAGAGAAACACAAATTTGCACAATCCCTACAACGCAATCTAATTGACACAATAAAAGTAATAATAATAATACTCAACTCAACAACTGAACTCAAAAACTGAAAACAAAAATGAAGAAAATCATAATAAAAAAACGTAAAAAATAAAAACATCGGCTAATCATTAATTTAATAATCATCTATCATCTACGAGCTAAGATTCTAGGTCTCTAGGTCTATTATCGTCGATGCTACGGGGGGGCTGGCGGGCGGGCAAAGGGGACTGCGGGAGAAATATAAATATTACAACCATTCTGAGCATATGTGTGTGTGAGGTGAGAGATCTAAAACAGCTAAACATCACAAGTGCAACACAGCAGATCGCAACGCAACGCATCGCATCGCAGTCATTGCAAAAGCTGCTAATGCCTACTACGAAGCTACGTACTTGTTTGTACTGCGACAGGATTTGCTTGAGACACCAACAGCGTTCCTATACCTCAGTTTCTCTCATGGGTTCCGCCGGCTAATAAATAAATAAAATTAACTTCCTAGTTAGGAGTATTGATGTGTGATTCTAGAAAAGCTCAAAACGGGTGAACGCGTATTTATACTGGAACTCAAACGAAATAACAAAAAAAAGATAAGATAAGAGGTATCATTATGGCACAGATTCATCATCATCATCATCATCATCATCATCCGTAACGAATAAAAGGATGTGAAATATCGTATATATATATTTTGCGTAAATCACTCAAAATGAGTATTAAAATAGTTGTAGTAGTAACAGTATTAGTAGTAGTAGTAGTAGTAGTAGTAGAGTTTGTAGTAAAAATTGTAAAATCACATGAGAGTATATAAAACAACGTAGATGTGTAGTTTATAGTTTGTTTTTAAGTAGTAATATATATATAAATATGTATACTAGAGAAAAGCAATCTCTTGCAACATCGATAACAGACATTTAGGGATGTGTGAGAGCAAACATGGACAGATCATTTTGACATTAAATGATTACGATCTGTGTTCATTGTGGGCTTTTGGTGCATCCTCTGAGACAACACAGCCAACTCGGGGCTTGGGCACGGAACGAGCGGACGGACGAACGCACATGCAACTAATCCGCTACGACCAAACGACTAATATAAGATTGTTTAATAATATATAATATAATATATAATAAACCAAAAAACAAAGTAAAAATTGTAAAAAACAAAAGGTTGCGCTAATACGCTATATGCCTAGCTACGTGTTCCGCGAAAAGCCAACTAATTCATACTACATTAGATGCTAGATAATGCTAATAATGCTAATGCTTATGCTTATGCACGGCAGTGAGATATGTGTGAAATATTATTGCATTTTTTATATTCATTATTATTAGAGGCATGCTTTCAAAATCAAATTCCACCATTATTAGATATTCAATATCAATGTGTGTAGTAACAACAACATTGGGAAATATATAATAAAGTATAAGAAGTAAGTTAGTTCACATTAGTAAATCACATGTCGATCCAGTTAGTTTCTTTACAATCAAATATAATGAGTTAAATATATAGTTAATTAAAAAGTAAGGGGGTGTGAATTATTGAATCGTGAATCATTGTATATATATATATACAATATATATAAATAAATTAAAATTAATATGAAAATAATAAAACTAAATTGCATGTCATTCGGTATTAGGATGTGTGTGTTTTTTTTAAATGAAACTGATAATAATAAATTGGTAAGTAAGTAAGTAAGTAAATAAATAAATAAATAAATAAGTAAATAAATAAATGAATAAATAAATAAATAAAAAATATGGCAAGCAAATGCTATTTTAAAATATCACCAACTCGTTTGTCAAAACAACACAGGACGGTGTATCCACTGTTGGCTATGGTTTATCCAATAAAAACTACTAATTAATTACAATGATCAATAATATCAAATAGTAGTAGTAGTAGTAGTAGTAGTAGTAATAATATAAATAATGTAAAATTGTAAAATTGCGTTCTCGCATTTGCAAGACATTTGACGTCCTATAGTTAAAAAACAAACAAAGTCACAAAATTTACATATTATATCTATGCTACAAGGAACACTGACAACTAAAGCACATTGGGTGGTTTGCAATGATGCAAATACCCAGATTCTTGATATTTAATTGCACACAGTCAGATGTCAATGCACCATGCATTTTAATACACTAACACAAATATGAAGGCAAAAAAGTAAAGGTTAATATATACCTAAGGAGAATGTATGTTGGAAAAGAATGTTTGGAGATGGTCGTGGTTGTTGGGCGTTGGTAGAGATAAAGGATACCTAATCACTTTGAACTGAATCTACCTCCTATTTAAAATACTGAGAGCTCTGTTCATCAATCACTCATAAACATATTCCTATCTATCTAGGCCCCATCGTATCTCTCGAATTTCGCATTTTCTTTTTTCATTCTTTTTTTTTGTTTATCAAAGAGGGCCATGACAGACAGTCAATAAAAAAAGAACTAATCTATTTATATGTGGTATACATTGCTGTTACGCAATGTTTACTTTACACGCACTTACCTGCGTTTGCAACCTTGTTAAACCCCGGATCCACAAAATTTGTCCAGCTCTTGGTTTCTTATCCGAATCTACGTCGAATTTCTCTTCACCAATATTGATCGACTCGGTGTACTCTTCAGGATGTCCTCTACCCCAACTATAATATCAAATACATAAATATTAATTATTTGATTTAAAGAATATTATATCAAGTTAACGTACGATAGAATCTTTGGTATTTTTCTTGTTGGCACCGTTGTGACCAATTGACCCCACAGAAGAGTTCCTACGCCAAAAAATAAACACCACATCCATTGCTCCAATGTTAAACTTTTTGTTGAAAATGCCATTTTACCATACTGTACGATAACTACCTAAAAGTCGATCATCATTTATTAATACACAATAATAACAATAATTCAGTTTGGTTATTTTGCACTTATGTGAACACAGAGAACTAACGAAATCAAACAAAAATACAATAGAAAGAACAAGTTTGTCGTTGCCTGTTGTTGGTGCATAATCGAATCAAATTTGATTAGTTTACTACCAACATATTTAAGTAGTGTAGTAAGTGGTACGGTAGTAATATGTGCGAAATAAATTTAATTTAAAGCAATCTATATGACTGTAGTCAGTGAATAGTGCTAGAAAGAAAACTATAAAATGCTACCATATATTATATATTGTGAGGTTAGAAATTTGAATGAATGAATAAACTTACTTGTGAAGCACATGTGCCAATCCAGATACTATAAAATATAGGATTTGTGAAAATTCCTTCAAAAACGTTACGTTGGCCATGAATTTTTCTGGCATTAAATTCGTTAAATAATGTCATCATCACAAATGAATTAAAAATTACAGTAAAATGTTGGGTTGGGCCAGAACCAAATTCCGCACCTCTGCCAGATTCAATATCCAACATTCTGTCACCTAAAATAGCAGAATACAAATAAGATTTTATTAATATAATGTAAAATATTTTATTCGATTGCAGTTTTAGTAGTAGTCGGTGCCTAATTTACGACAAGGCAGGCTAGCCACCTGCTCAGGGTTTGTTATTAATTTAGGTTAGGTTGTATTCATAACCTTCGAATTGTACCCTAATTAATTAATTAGCCCATATAAATATAACGTTTATGTCTAAATTAGGCCCTGGTACTAGAGTAGTATTCGTTAACTTACCTACAAACAGTAACGCAAATATAACAGTTAATTGATAAATTGCTTGACCTAGAATATTTTTCATCATAGTCCTTGAAATAAGAGGTTTCGTTCTACCGTATGGTTTTCTTAACAATAAATCTGGGGTAGGAAGTTCTGTAGCCAATGCTAAAGAAGCTAAAGTGTCCATAATCAAATTAACCCATAACATTTGCACAGCCTACAATGATTATTTTCATATGAATTAATAATGATATAATGATTTATTTCATTTTGAATAAATTACCTTCAAAGGACTATCTTGTACAGCACAGGCACCAATAAAAGCTACAATTACAGCTACAACATTTACAGTCAACTGAAACTGCAAAAACTTTGCTATACTATCGTAAACATTTCTTCCCCACATTACAGCTTTAACAATACTACTAAAATTATCATCGGTCAAAATTATATCGGAAGCTTCTTTAGCAACATCTGTGCCAGCAATACCCTAAAAATGGGAAGGAAAGAAAGAACGAAATCAATGATATTATAAGTATCGGTAAGTAAATAATATATATGTACCATGGCAAAACCAACATCGGCTTTTTTAAGAGCAGGACCATCATTTGTACCATCGCCAGTGACAGCTACAACTTCTCTATTGTCACTAACTTTACTATCGATAATACCTTTAACAAGTGTATATTTATCTGTAGGAGATGATCTGGCCAGTACGCGTAATTTAGGCCAAACTTTATCAAGTAAATGTTGCTGTACTTCACCAGTACTGTCTCTAATTCGCCTATTGAACTCTTTACCCTCGAGAATAAGAAAATCGTCGCTCGGTTTAATAATTCCGCATTTTGTTGCAATCGATCTGGCTGTATTGATATTATCGCCGGTGACCATTCGCACGGTGATGCCCGCTTTTTGACATTTGCGAATGGCTTCGGGTACTTCTTGCCGCACTGGATCCTCAATACCAACAACACATAAACAAGTCAAATTATTAACAATATTTTCTTCATCGTCCCAGTTTGGCTCATTTTCTATATGCACTTGATTGATTTCTGCTTTGCCCGGAACAAAGTCCCGATATGCTATCGAAATGGTACGTAATCCATCACATGCCATTGGTTCAATGACTTGCCGTAATAATCTTTCTTGCATATCTCTGGTGAATTTCTCCAAACGGCCATCATGACCATATATGAAGGCACACCTAGCAAATTCATAGAATAAATATACATATTGTGTGTATTTAAAGTAAATATTATTTTTCTTACTTGTTTAATATAATTTCCGAAGCACCTTTAGTAAATAATCGGTAACCGCCACCCTTTCGAGGGATAATGGTACTCATTGATTTTCTCACTGAGTTAAAAGTATAAACACGAGTAAATGTCTCCTCAGGTTGATCATCGCGAATAGTTTGATAATTTTTTTGAAGGCCCAAAACAAATCCTAATAAAGCACATTCAGTTTTGTTGCCGACTTGTTTCGGAAGTTCTCCTGGTTCATCAGCAGGCTATAATAATAATAAAATATTTATTAATAGAATAATTTAACTATAATGCAACAATAATAACATACCATAACTCTTGAAGTATAAGCAGAGTTGACAGAAATTCCTTGCACAATTAAATTACCTACATTTGCTGGAATATCGGAAAATTTCGGCATGGTTTTGCATAGTTGTTCGCAAATATAGGACTGCACGACAGTCATTCGGTTTGTTGTTAACGTTCCAGTCTTATCGGAGCAGATTGCAGTAGCATTGCCCATTGTTTCACAGGCATCTAAATGTCTTACTAAATTGTTGTCTTTCATCATTTTCTAAAAATACAAAAATAATAAATGAATTAATCTTCATTTAGTATAGGTATATTATAATAAGTTTACCTTAACACTATAAGCTAACGAAAGTGTAACAGCAAGAGGCAAACCTTCTGGAACGGCGACGACTAGAACAGTCACACCTATGATAAGATGCCGCACTAAATTATTGGCATACGAATTTTTCCATTCCTTTTGCTCGATAACAAATGTTTTAACACAGAATTGAATAACCAATATTACAACAGTAAGTACTGCAATTGTGGAGCCGGCATAACCAATTTGTATTGCAAGTTTCGTCAACTTTGCTTGTAGCACAGATTTCTCCTTTTTGTGGCTGTCGCTGGCTGCCGCCGCCGAGGCTACATGATTCCCTTGTTCTTCTGATGTTGAATTACCATGTTTGTTGGCAACTGGTGCCGGTGAGTTCATATGACTGTTGCCAGTTACCGCGGACTCTTCATCTCCTATACAAATAACGGCACGATTAATTAGCTATTTTATAGATTATTTATCATTATCATCAACAATATCAATAAAGTAAATTCATTACTATATATTTAGAAAAAATGCATGCAAAACTAAAGTGAACTGAATTGTTTCAAGATAATAATGTAAATTTGATTAGAGTAATAAGTTTATTAAATGTAAAAAAGAAAAAACTAAAATAAAAATATCATTCACCTGTTAGGCTTTTCTTCTTCCGCTGCTTTTTAGCCTCTGTACAAAAAAACACATGCAAAAAGGAGAACATTAGCAATCTCAAAAAACACTCCCACAGTCCTGACATGGGCAACAATTTTGATTAAGAGTAAATAGGGTTTTATGGTGAAAACAAAATATTCAAACAACGTTAATTAATATAACGTTATTCACACAATTATTTCAGGGGGTAAGGTGGTTGAGGGGGTTGGAAAAAGTGCAACAATGCTAATTTATATATGTTGTTTTTCTTTTTTCGTCTTTACAATTTTTGGAAGAGATATTTTTATCTTATATAACACACAAAAAAACATTATAAAATGAATTCGTTCGTGAAATTGTAAATGGGGTTAAAACTAAGCGAATCGTGTTATTGCAACAAAAAAAAAATTGAAAATTGTAAATGATTTATTTAAACATCAAAAAGAAGGTTCGCTCTAGATGAAAACGCGCGTCAACTTTTCCTTTTCTCCTCGAGAGCAAGGAAGAAGAAAGAAAAAATCTTCCAATCATTTCACAGAATTTTCCTTTCAATAGAAACGACATTCTTAACCATTGTGATAACATTTAATATCTCGTTTTGATTTATTTTTATTGAAATAGTATTTACCTAGAAAATACTCTTGCATTGAATGTAAAAGTTTTTCTATATAAAAACCGACTGCTCGTTCGCATTTGTCGCGTTCGTCGTTGCAAAGTTTAAGCAAACAAATTCCGTGTATTTTTTATACAATAGCAAAAGAGTTTTCGAAACTAGATAGTAAATTGTCGCAACATAATAAAAAATTGAAAGTTTTCACGTATATTGTTTGGATGTGTGATAGAAGAAACTAATATTTAACATTTAGCACAATGCAAATATATAATAATAATAATAATATTGCAGCACAAGTATAGTCAAGTACATACTACTCTAGCAGTAGTAGTAGTAAGAGGATCTGCATCGGCATCTGCATGAAACACGTGCAACGAGAATGAAAAATAATAATAATAGTGATTTGATTTCACCATAAAGCACTTATCTGACCTGAGCTGCCCCGGCCAAAAATCATAATTTTATATTCAAGGGTTGTGCGGCATCATCATCATCCTTAACGATTATTATTTATCAGTATGATTATGTGAAAATTATAATTCAAAAAACAACATAAATGATCATTAATAGTGATTAATTCATCGGTCGGTTCGTTCGTATAGAAAACAAACTAAAATGAAAATATAGAGGAGGATCGGGGGGCACCACAAAAATCAATCGGTTGGACAAACACATGCCGCGACGGCAGCAAGCACGCCATACCTTTCTTCATCTTCTTTATCTCCTGCTCCTGCTCGTCGACAGCGGCTCCCAGCAGCGTGAAGATGATGCCCGCCTGTGAGTTGACGCCGACGGCGGTGACCAACATCTTGCCCGAACCTTCCATCACATGCGTGCCGGATAGCACCATCGGATCGAACGATTCACCCTTCTTCACATGATCTGATTCGCCGGTCAATGACGACTCATCGACCTACAAAACAAATATATATATATATAAATATATGAAAATTGAAAAAGAAAATATTATTGCGTACATCAAATTTATCATCCAATCACATTCATTAACAATTCAAATAATTTATTATTTGCTTTCGCTTAGTTTCGGTCTGGCGAACTTGCATTTTAATTTATTCATAGCATTTAAATCGAACAATTCTCACTAATTTCTCATTGAAATAGATTATTATATAATACTAGCAAAAAACACACGACTTTATTCTATCTAATTAGTAATAAATAATAGAAAAATTATCATTTTTTTATAACTTTTATTCCGCTCTTAGTTCTTCTTGGTAAATCATTGTATTCAATGTAACAAGCTTGAATATTTAAATTCCAGCGAAAAACATTTAATTGGTTCATTAAAATTATCTTTTCATTTCATTTTTATCAAATATTAACTACCAAGTAACTACTTTTCTCGGTAAAACTAATTAGAGTAATCCGATTTATAGAAAAATGTTGAATAATTGCGAATTGAAACTTGAATTTAATTTTTTTATTTTTTTTTATTTAAAAATAATGTTGAGGAATAATTTCGCATGACTTAAACCATTAATAGTTTATTCTATAATAGCAAGAAAAGAGTCTATTATTGTCTATTGCTAAGATTTCCAATCAACTATCGTTTACGTGTTCGGATTTCTTGACCTTAGCGTATTTCAATCATCATCGCTCGTTTTATCGATTGCGTTTTTGCAGCGCGCTGCTGCTGTACTATATGTATTTGCAAAGTAATTTTTCGCGAGTAAATCGTTTTCGATTCAAGTGTATTTGAGAATAAAAGATTGTCGGCGGGAAAAATGATTTTCCGTCTTGGCAAGTTCTTTCAGCGCACAGCCGAAATCCGACAAGATCGTGCACCGTCACAAGCTAACGAACAGTCAAGTTCGGCTGAAAAATATTGAATTGGTTGAACGTTTCGTCGTCACATCATCGATCGATGTAACGACGAATGTTGATCAATTGTTAATGGCATATATATTTATTATATAAATAATATTATAGATAAAAAGGCAAGTATTTGAGAACAACAGATTGTCGGCGGCAAAAATGATTTTTCGTCTTGGCAAGTTGAAGTCAGTCCGGCTTAAAAATATTGTATTCGTTTTTAGTTAAACGTACGATCGATCAATGTAACGACGAATTATAAAATGTTGATTAATTGTTAATGACATATATATTTATTGAATAAATAATATTATAGATAAACTCTGTACAGTTTCCGATTCAAGTACATATTTGAGAACAAAAGATTGTCGACGGCAAAAATGATTTTCCGTCTTAGAAAGTTCCTGCGAAATCTTACAATATCGCCCATCGCCAGATCAACTAGCTACCGAACAGTTAGTCCGGCTGAAAAATATTGAGTTGGTTTCTAGTTGAATGTACGATCGATGGATGTAACGAGGAATTACAAAATGTTGATTAATTGTTAATAGCATATTTATTTATTGAATAATATTAGAGATAGTCTGTACCCCGTACAGTTTCCGATTGAAGTATTTGAGAACAAAAGAGTGTCGACGGCAAAACTGATTTTCCGTCTTGAAAAGTTTCTTCAAAATCCGACAAGATCGCCCACCGCCAGACCAACTAGCTAACGAACAGTCAGTCCGGTTAAAAAATATTGAATTGGTTTCTAGTTGGACGTATGATCGATCGATGTAACGACGAATTAGAAAATGTTGACTAATTGTTAATGGCATATATATTTATTGAATAATATTAGAGATAGTCTGTATACTGTACAGTTTCCGATTCAAGTACTTTAGAACAAAAGATTGTCGACGGTAAAACTGATTTCAGGTCTTAGAAAGTTTCTTCTAAATCCGACAAGATCGCCAACCGTAAGACCAAGTAGCTAACGAACAGTCAGTCTGGCTGAAAAATATTAAATTGATTTCTAGTTGAAGGTACTATCGATGGATGTAACGAGGAATTACAAAATGTTGATTAATTGTTAATGGCATATTTATTTATTGAATAATATTAGAGATAGTCTGTATACTGTACAGTTTCCGATTCAAGTATTTTAGAACAAAAGATTGTCGACGGCAAAACTGATTTTCCGTCTTGAAAAGTTTCTTCAAAATCCGACAAGATCGGCCACCGCCAAACCAACTAGCTAACGAACAGTCAGTCCGGTTAAAAAATATTGAATTGGTTTCTAGTTGGACGTATGATCGATCGATATAACGACGAATTAGAAAATGTTGACTAATTGTTAATGGCATATATATTTATTGAATAATATTAGAGATAGTCTGTATACTGTACAGTTTCCGATTGAAGTATTTGAGAACAAAAGAGTGTCGACGGTAAAACTGATTTCAGGTCTTAGAAAGTTTCTTCTAAATCCGACAAGATCGCCAACCGTAAGACCAAGTAGCTAACGAACAGTCAGTCTGGCTGAAAAATATTAAATTGTTTTCTAGTTGAACGTACGATCGATCGATGTAACGACGAATTATAAAATGTTGATTAATTGCTAATGGCATATATATTTATTGAATAATATTATAGATAGTCTGTATACCGTACAGTTTCCGATTCAAGTATTTTAGAACAAAAGATTGTCAACGGCGAAACTGATTTTAGTTCTTGGAAAGTTCCTTCGAAATCCGAGAAGATCGCCAACCGTAAGACCAACTAGCTAACGAACAGTTAGTCCGGCTGAAAAATATTAAATCGGTTTCTAGTTGAAGGTACTATCGATCGATGTAACGACGAATTATAAAATGTTGATTAATTGTTAATGGCATATATATTTATTGAATAAATAATATTGTATCAGATAGTCTGTACACCGTACAGTTTCCGATTCAAGTATNCAGTCCGGCTGAAAAATATTGAATTGTTTTCTAGTTGAACGTACGATCGATCGATGTAACGACGAATTATAAAATGTTGATTAATTGCTAATGGCATATATATTTATTGAATAAATAGTATTATAGATAAAGGCTGTACACCGTGCCAGTAGAGTACAATGACCTTAATGTGGAATTAACAACAAAAGCACATCAATAATTTTTGTCAGGTTTATTTCCTCCTCACACAACACATAATAAATAAACGATGTTAATATTTTCAACAAATTGATTTTCATCTATTCACACACATATACAACACATACAACACATGACAAAAGGGCTGTTGGTGCTTTTATCCTTTTCACTCCGCGTACTTTATATAATATCAACAACACTTTACAGTTTAATAACACTTGACAGTATTATTAGCATTAGCAGTGGCAGAAATATTCTAATTAATTACGTTTAGTTTAGTTTTAAAAAAAAGAGGAAGTAGTTGACACAATTCTATCATTTATATCAGAAAAATGTGTGCTAGTTATTTTTAGGATAAGCCACGGTCTTTGTTCCAAAACAGAAAAAAAACTCTCTCTCTCTGTATAATGTGTAGTATTTGTGTTGTGCATTAATTAACTTGGGTATTTGTAGTGCGTTCCAGCAACAAATACACTGGAAAATCAAATTTTCACAAGAAAAATTTACTTAATTGATTCAAAAATGCAGTGAATTTCATATACGTCGAAAACATTTGAAACGAATTAAGGTCGTATGTCGAGGTGGCACTGTAAAAATACTATGCATATAGTATAAACAGTATTGTAGCAACAATATATGTACAATAATATACAATGTATAAATCAATACAACAAAAGAAGTAAACTAAAGCCCAGCACAGAATAATTGATGGATTTTTTCTATATTCAACATAAAATGTGATTAATAACATGGAAAAATCAATGCGCGCCGCTACAAAATAATATTGTATAATAATAAAAAAAAAAGGGAGAGAGAAAAATTAGTCGCTCCAAATAGATTTTGCAAAGTTTATTCATTATTTCCCTTTTGTTGAAATTTATTTAACTACATAATAGAAGCACATCGTAGAATCACTTTATATCCGATTTAGCAAACAGTTCGTTTCGAACTATGCCTGTGGTTGGTTTAATCCTTTACTTTCGAGCTGTAATTAATTAAATTTCAATGTTAAAATTTAATATGCCGCTGCTGCTGCTCGCAAACATTCAATAAACATTTTTTTCTTCTTATAATAAAATTTATTATTATTATCATTGTCTAATCGTAAATTGCTAGAATGGCTTCGAATTGAAATTCTAAAATTATAATAATAATTCATTTTATTTTTGTGTAGAAGCGCGTTACTCAACTGCTCGTTGTCAATCCAAAAATAGCCGCATACATACGAACACACATAAGTATTTGCGCTTTTTAACAATTAATAAATAAAATGCCAGCTAGTAGACGAAAGCATTTTACTGATCGACAAACAAGTAGCAGTCAAGCATTTTATCAATTCGCGTTGATGCGATAAAAATAAACCGTTCAAGTATTTTCACTCTAGATAGGAGTAATAATTGAAACGTTTTTACAATGTGGTTAAAATGTTGGAAAAATATAATATGTATAAAATATAATAATAATAATAATAAAACATAAAATAGTCAGCGTAATGCGATTGTGCCTAATACTCTTGCATAATACAACTCATGTTCGCTGCCGAGTAAAAAACGCGATTAAAATGCACATGCATGCATTGCAAACATTCAAAAAAATATATACATTTTGCATTTCAAGAATAATTCGTAATTTAATTACAACGACGTTTTATAAACAATATATAATGTGGAGAAAAAAATTGCACATAATATATAAAGTGATTTGATTCTCATTCCCATTTGCACAATAATAAAAATGATGCATTCAGTATTCTTTCAAAATGATGTATTTTTTCGAATAAAATTGAAATTTTCTAACAACACAACATAAAAGGGTGAATTTATTGTTTCATTCATTTATATATATTTTTTTTGCTTCTCTCCCTTTGTGTGCGTATATGTACATAAAGTTGATGGCGAGATAAAAGCTAAAAATAAAAACAATCAAAGCTTTTGCTGCGGTTGGTGAAAACCTACTTTAGTTTCATGTAATTACCTTTATAAATAATAATAATAATCAAAGCGCATAAAAAGGAATAATTCACTCCTTTTTTTTTGCTTTTTTTTAACTGTACGGCCATCTTGTATGTTCGTATGTGTGTGTGTGAAGTAGAGTGAAATATAGATTTTTGTCTACACATATATGTGTGTGAGAGGAGAGAATTGGATCCGCAGTAGTAGTAACTTGAATATGCAGCATTTTGCCAAGAAAAACAATACATATCACTTTGATGGGCTGGTTGTTGTTAAGCTATCTTCTCTATAATCATCAATTAAAATAATTAGCTGGTATATATATATATATTGCGAACGAACGCTGTATTTTTATAATATAAGCCTAGATTCGATTAGAACACAGGCGCACACAAGCGAATAAAATTAGATTAGATGAATGCTTTCACGTCTGGATCGCGGCGCAAAGGGTTTATTTTGAAACAAAAATTAAATTGTTTCATACTCTAATCTCTTTTATGCGATTTCAGCATATTCCAACAACTTGCTTCTACTCAATTCTTCTTCATCTACGAAAATAATTTAGAAATTAAACATTTGCTGTAATCGATGAATGCATTGTCAATTTTTTAAATATTATAAATACGTCTAATTAAAGAAGGAATTTATAAATGTATGAAAAATTGCAAAAAAAAACATGAGCAAGTTTTAATTTTAATTTAGTCTAATCGAAAAATAAACTCAAACTCTCTTTTATGCGATTTCAGAATATTCCAACAACTTGCTTCTACTCAATTCTTCTTCATTTACGAAAATAATTTAGAAATTAAACATTTGCTGTAATCGATGAATGCATCGTCAATTTTTTAAATATTATAAATACGTCGAATTAAAGAAGAAATTTATAAATGTATGAAAAATTGTAAAGAAAAACATGAGCAAGTTGTAATTTTAATTTAGTCTAATCGAAAAATAAACTCAAAATCTCTTTTATGCGATTTCAGAATATTCCAACCACTTACTTCTCAAATCTTCTTCTTCTACGACAATAATTAAGAAATTAAACATTTGCTGTAATCGATGAATGCATCGTCAATTTTTTAAAAACAGTATTACAAATACGTCTAATTAAAGAAGGAATTTATAAATGTATGAAAAATTGTAAAGAAAAGCATGAGCAAGTTGAAATTTTAATTAAGTCTAATCGAAAAATAAACTCAAAATCTCTTTAATGCGATTTCAGAATATTCCAACAACTTGCTTCTACTCAATTCTTTTTCCTCTACGAAAATAATTGAGAAATTAAACATTCGTTGCTGTCAATACATCGTCAATTTTTTAAATATTATGAATACGCCTGTTACAAAGACAATATTCCTTTATTCCTTTATTTATCTCGTTGTAAGAAATAAATTTTTAATGTATAAAAAATTGCAAAGAATAGCATGAGCAAGTTTTATTTTAATTTAGTCCAATCGAAAAATAAACTCAAAATCGCTTTTATGCGATTTCAGCATATTCCAACAACTTGCTTCTACTCAATTCTTCTTCTTCTACGAAAATAATTAAGAAATTAAACATTCGTCTTCGTTCGATAAATGCATCGTCAATTTTTTAAATATTACAAATGCGTCTAATTAAAGACAATATTCCTTTATTTATCTCGTTGTGAGAAATAAATTTTTAATGTATAAAAAATTGCAAAGAATAGCATGAGCAAGTTTTATTTTAATTTAGTCCAATCGAAAAATAAACTCAAAATCTCTTTTCTACGTTTTCAGAATATTCCAAAAACTTGCTTCTACTCAATTCTTCTTCATTTACGAAAATAATTTAGAAATTAAACATTCGTCTTCGTACGATAAATGCATCGCCAATTTTTTAAATATTACAAATGCGTCTAATTAAAGACAATATTCCTTTATTTATCTCGTTGTGAGAAATAAATTTTTAATGTATGAAAAATTGCAAAGAATAGCATGAGCAAGTTTTGTTTTAATTTAGTCCAATCGAAAATTAAAGTGAAAATCTCTTTTCTACGTTTTCAGAATATTCCAACAACTTGCTTCTACTCAATTCTTCTTCTTCTACGAAAATAATTTAGAAATTAAACATTCGTCTTCGTTCGATGAATGCATCGTCATTTTTTTAAATATTACAAATACGTCTAATTAAAGACAATATTCCTTTACTTATCTCGTTGTAAGAAATAAATTTTTAATGTATGAAAAATTGCAAAGAAAAGCATGAGCAAGTTTTAATTTAAATTTAGTCTAATCGAAAATTAAAGCAAAAATCGCTTCAAAAATAAATAAAACTCGATTAATATTTAAAAGCGCTTTTCGAGCAAGCCTTTTATTGAAGCTAAAAATAACAAAAAATAGATATTGATCCAAATTAGAATGTACCTTTTATATGTATACACGTTAGTGGAAGAAGAGAAAACATACCACCGCCCCTCTACTAATTATTAATAATAGCAACTAATGATGATCAATTGTTAAGAGTTTCAGTTTTGTTGGCCGTACGTATAATTTTCACGCAATTCTCGAGCATAAGTTCCAAGTGTAATTTAATACTTATGCACGATGGAAGAGAAAAACGATAGTAGACGTGTGTGCGTAATAGTATACATTAATGTTTCCCAAAGTGTGGTACGCAAAATGCTTAAAAAATGCAATTAAACTCTAATCGGAAGTAGATTTTGTTTAAATAACTTTACTATTACTTCAATTTTTACTTCTTCTTCTCATAGATTAGAATTAAAATGTTTCCCAAACTGCGAAAAAACGCAATTAAACTCCAATCTTAAGGAAGCAAATTGCCGCTGAAGAAGATTTTGTTAAATAACTTGACAATTTCATTAATTATTACTATTTTTATAACTCAAATACTACCTACCTTCAAATCATTTGATTGTATGAGAATGCCATCCGCCGGTAATAGATCACCATATTTTATTTGACAGATATCGCCCACTACGATGTCGCTGACGGCAATTTGCTTGACTTCGCCCTGCCGTATCACGGAGAACCTGTGCTCGCCCTCGATCCGACTTTGCAATCCTCGAAACTGTCGCTCTTTCGTGTAATCATTGAATGCAGTTACAAACACAACGACAATCACTGATATCAGAATGGCCAGTCCCTCGATCCAGCCGTGGGTCGTCTCATCGTCGTCAAAACCGCCATCAACATGAGGAAAATCGAGTATAATCGCACTGTATTTCTTATATAATTTGTTCGATATGTGCCCATAATTATGATAGTGACAACTTTCATAGCTAAACTCATTTTTTCTAAGCGCACTTTTCGTAATTATGGCCACATATATATACACTCGCGTACAAATGAATCCGAGCGCTTTTCGAAATATTTTGCCTGCGAAGGCGAGGGTTTTATTGACTTATTTCGCCTGTAAAATGTTATTACCCATCTAACAATCAAACGCATTGCAAAAATGATTCTGGTCATCCCACAAATTTGGGTCTTTTCGCGTGCTCTTATAATTTTACTGTTATTTTTGTTAAATAAATTTGCATCATTATTGAAAACAAATTATTTAAATAATGCATTTACTGGGCTCATCAACAAATAATTCTGTACATTTTTACAACTGCGACTTGTAAAACTAGAGTCATAAATTATTGCTACTTCTTACAAAATAGGCTAGAAACGCTAAGGGTCGGATTCATTTGTGCTCGAGTGTATATACTATATAGATGCCAACCTTCATCTTCATTTGGAGGTTGGTAAAATGATAAACCAAGTGAAACTATAGCAGCTACTTCAAGAATAATAAGCGTGATATCCTGTAATGCTTCCCATACTAATTGCAGAAAGGTTTTTGGAGGTTTTGGTGGAATAGAATTTGATCCAAATGTTTCTCTTCTATGTTCGGTATCCACTTGCGATCCAGTAAGTCCTAATTGATAAATAGAAAATATGTTTTAATATAAATATGTATATATTTATAAATAAATAAATAAATAAATAAACGAAACGAAACGCAACGTAAATCGCGGAAAAAAAGCGAAAAATCTTAAAGCCATTTTTATAATTCATACTTTTAAGATCGATAAATATATATAGATATATAAAAGTAAATAAATACGTTATTCGGGAAAAATCATCAGCTTGAAAGAAGTTGTCACGAAAAATAAATTTCAAGTATAAAATGTAATATAACTGAAAAATATTGAAGAGCAAACAGATTTATTAAATTTCTTTATCTGAAAATAACGCCTCAAATCCTATATACATATAGATGTAATAAAAAAATGGTGTAACAACTTTTACCAAGCAATTTTCAATGCTAATACATATTCGAGAGCAACGAGGAAGAAAAAAAAAACACGCGACGAAACGAAACGAATTCAATTTTTATGAAAATGCGCTGTCGTTGTTGCTGCTGCTGCTGCTGCTGCTGCTGCTGCTGCTTACTGCACCAACAACAACGACAAAAACGCAAACTTTTATCTATGAACGACAATAAAACAATAGATTAAAGTGCGCTATTTGACAATGCCATTAGCACAACAACAACAATGCGTTACGTAATAACGACGATACCGTTCAATTTGCCCCACACACACGCATTCGATAATACAATAACTAACATACTGTGTATGTATCATCATTCATCATTCATCATTATTATTCCATGTTATTTCAAATATCACCGAACTAATTCGTTATACATATATATATATGATACTATTTTTTATTTTATTATTCTATGTCCAACTCTGTTGCTCGCTTGCATTAATTATCTCAACAAAATAATAATATGCTATTATCTCAGTGTTTAATTTGTTCGCTATTTAAAAGGAATGTGATTTTTCGCAATATTTATTTTGAGTCTTTCAGAATATAAACTCCACGCTATTTGTAATTAAGCGGCCCGTTTAAAATGGTGAATTGCTCTGAAAAATGCCTGAAAACTATCGAAAACTTCTCGGAATGTGTTCGAAAGTGAATGCAATTTTGATTCAAATATATAAAAATGCTAAGAAAATCATAGTACGTATTAGTTTACACCGCTAATAAGCTCTTTACCAACTTTTTCTGAGCCATTGATGTATTACAGTAGGTATAGCCTGTTTCAGCAATAATGGCACAGCAGCTTTTTTGAAGGTTCGCATAAGTAAAATAATAATTCATGGAACACTATTTGTAATTAAGCGGCCCTTAAACTTTTAAAATAGTGAATTTCTCCGAAAAATGTCTGAAAACTATCGAAAATTTCTCGAATATAGTCGGAATGCGTTCAAAAATGAATGCAATTTTGATTGAAATATACAAAATGCTATGAAAACCATAGATAAAAAGGTCTTTACCGACTTTTTTGATTCATTGATGTATTGTACAAATGTAAGTTAAAATGCGCACTGCTCGGTATTGAATTGCAGTCTGTTTCAGCAAAAATGACACAGCCGAGTTTTTTTGAAGGTTCGCATAAGTAAAATAATAATTCATAGAACGCTATTTGTAATTAAGCGGCCCTTAAACTTTTAAAATACTGAATTTCTCTGAAAAATGCCTGAAAACTATCGAAAATTTCTCGAATGTAGTCGGAATGCGTTCAAAAATGAATGCAATTTTGATTGAAAGGTACAAAAATGCTAAGAAAACCATAGATAAAAAGGTCTTTACCAACTTTTTCTGACTCATTGATGTACAAATGTATAGTCTGTTTCAGTAAAAATGGCATAACCGAGTTTTTTTTTCAAGGTTCGCATAAGTTAAATAATAATTCATGGAACACTATTTGTAATTAAGCGGCCCTTAAACTTTTAAAATACTGAATTTCTCTGAAAAATGCCTGAAAACTATCGAAAATTGCTCGAATATAGTCGAAATGCACAGGAAAATGAATGCAATTTTGATTGAAATATGGAAAAATGCTAAGAAAACCATAGATAAAAAGGTCTTTACTGACTCATTGATGTATTGTACAAATGTAAGTTAAAATGCGCATTGCTCGGTATTGAATTGCAGTAGGTATAGTCTGTTTCAGCAAAAATGGCACAGCAGTTATTTTTGAAGGTTCGCATAAGTAAAATAATAATTCATGGAACGCTATTTGTAATTAAGCGGCCCTTAAACTTTCAAAATAGTGGTAGCAAATGAATTTCTCCGAAAAATGCCTGAAAACTGTCGAAAATTACTCGAAAATGAAGGCAATTATGATTCAAATATAGAAAAATGCTAAGAAAGCCATAGATAAAAAAGTCTTTACCGACTTTTCCTGACTCATTGATGTACAAATGTAAATTAAAATGCGCATTGCTCGATATTGAATTGGAGTAGGTATAGTCTATTTCAGTAAAAATGGCACAGCAGAGTTTTTTTCAAGGTTCGCATAAGTAAAATAATAATTAAGCGGCCCTTAAACTTTCAAAATAGTGGTAGCAAATGAAATTCTGCGAAAAATGCCTGAAAATTGTCGAAACTTTCTCGAATATAGTCGAAATGCGCTCGAAAATGAAAAATCTGAGCACTTTTTGTAGAGTTGAATCAAAATTGCATTAACAAATTGGGCAAATATTTGTTGTTATGGATGTCTTTATATAATTTTGCAACGCGTTTACAGAACGTCACAAATTTTGTTGTTGTTGTTCATGATGGTAGATGCAAATTCCTGTGTTTACATTCCGCACACCACGTATTAATTAAAATAGATAAAAAAAAAAGCCACGTTTGGTTGGATCGCGCAGCGCACTGCGTAGTAATGCAACACCAAAACCAATTTTGTTTCCCTATATCTAATTTCAAACGTATATCATCGGGCGGTGGCGGTGGCGGTGTTGACGGGAATTTAAATGTCAATTTCCACCCATCATCATCATCATCATTGGTAGAAAATTACATGCATCGAAATTAGATTGTTGCGGGCGTCATGCATCAATATTTAATTTGTAAATATGTTTTGTATGTGTCGCCTACATGCCCCAAAGAGGAGGTCATCAAAAAACATCGCCTACATATATTATTAGCACACATCGAGGAAACGTATTGGGTTTGCTAAAATTAACGTATTGTTTAAATTCAGGTCTGAGAAAAATCACGAAAAAATAGTGCCTACATATATTAGTAATAGTAAATCGAAAGAAAAGTTTATTGGATGTTAATTACAATCAAATGCTTTATTAAAGTTATTTTTCAATGTAAACGAAAGTTTAAAGCCAAAGGTAACGAGACGTATACTTAAAAATTACGGTAAAGGCTTGAAAAATAAATTAAAAAGAAAAATATAGTATATAGACTAACCATTTTCTAATTTCCAATAAAATTCACTCTGTTATTACAAAAATTTGACTAAACAATGTTATTATTAATTAATACTCCCTCTGTCCGGAAATATGGTATACATTTTAGCAATTTTTGTTGTCCGGAAATATGGTATACATTTGCGAAAAAATAAAATAAATCAAAAAATGTACATAACAAGTATATTATATTAACTTTATTTGAAAC
>JARJDW010001494.1:0-19946 GCA_030264715.1 Adinopsis sp. GC000173
CCTATAAACTATTGTAAATAAACATCATTTAGTTAACTGTGTAGTATTTAGTAACTTTTCCAGTAGTTAGCAGTACTAATTCGAGTGGAATAATGACATTTTTAAAACTATTTCAATAGAAAATCTATTCTACCACGTCTTAATATTCCACCTATTATCTATCTATATCAATTTTACCAATATAATTTAAAATGTCACTATATTTCATAGTTTTTAGGTTATGTACGATATGATAAAGAATACGGACATTAGTAATAAACAAATTCTTTTAAGTGAAATTGACTAGGTATAAAAATATTACTTGCGAAATAATTAATACTCATGGGGTGATAAGACCCACAATACAATAATATCGATTGGAGAAGTTGAAACTACTACGCATGAGAAATTTAATGCCGGTCAACATCAGTTGCATTTTCAATATTTATAAAATTGACCTATTTACTTACTTATGCATAGTTAATAATTGCAAATAATAAATTAATTAAACATAATTATAATTAATACTCGACCTAATAATAGCCTTACTTCTGCGAATCTTCTTTTATTGCCCTTCGTAGATGGCAGGGGCTTTTTCCACCTTACTTTTGATATAGTGAGAGGTAATAATAAGAAATAATGCTTTTCAAGTTGCATGAAAATATTAGGAAGTGGATTCTTTTTTCTCTGTTAAAATGCACGAAATTTGTATTTTATCTTTTGCATACGAAATGATTTAGTTGATTCATTTAAAATGTATAATACGTGAAAGTCATGTGACAGATCGTTGTAATAATCTAAAAGCAAACTACGCATTTTCGACCTTTTTGCATTATTTATAAACCGACCAAAAACTGTCAGCCAACCACTTGAATTCACCCTCTCTCAACGATTAATAAATTAAAACGTTTTTCCTAAAAACCATCATCATCAGCACTACTATATACATTCGCATTCCGCAACTCATTGTCACTTTTAATTAGATTACTATGATACACATTATGTTAAATTTAACATTTGGTTTAGTAGAATACTGAAAGTATCGATTCATACATTTCACTAATTCTGTTACGAGTTAAATATCGATTTAGTCATGGCGATTAACTGACAAAGGGGCGACAAGCAAGCAAGAAGAAGCCATCGCCGTCGTCGCATCGCATCGCATCTTTAAAAAAGTGGCTGCGGAATATGTTTGCCTTTGTAGTTAGTATTTTTGCTATGAGGAAAAAAATATTATTCATGCAATGGAATGCAAAAACTAAATGTTAGTTGCGAAAAGGATGTACAAAAGAGTGGGTAAAAACGTTTCAATGTAAAAATATGACGACTCATTCCTTTTGATAAAAAAGAAGGTGTCTTTGAATGCTCTTATCACAAATGGAACGAAGCGAACTTGTCAATTCACAATAAAGGTAAGGTTTATAGAAAATATTTATATCAATGTAGTAGTTGAAAAGATAAATTTTATTGTATACAATATTTGCAAATAGAATTAATAAGAATGTAAAATAATAGATGAATTTTTTGAGCGATTTTCTAAACAATTATATATAAAAGAAGCTACTGTCATTACGTAATGCATGAAGTTAACCGCAAACCCTAACAATCCTAAAACAGCGCCAACCGAAAGTCACTAAATGCATGTCAAATATAAAAATTAGGATTGAGGTTAGATCATAGTAACAAATAATTGGCAACGGGCTACGCAAGCTACCCTAGTATTTCAATAATTAATGTAAAATATAATATAAAATGAAAATGTAGATGTCTGCTTATATACAAGGTAGGTAATATAATATTATTATAAGGCATTAGAAAAGAAAATTGATTTCATAAAAATTGAAACGCATAAAGTAGGAAAACTGTATGTTAACATACCAACGTATACCAACCAGCCAGCATACATATATACGTATAGGAGTAGAGGTATATATAATATATAAATCAAGACTGTTGTATTTTTCATTTCTTGTAAAGCAAATTTTATTTATATTTTATTATTAGATGATTGTGTACACGCAAATCAACCTTTTGTGAGTCACATTTTATTGTATGTACACAACGATTGGATTCTATTGCCTTTTGTTATAACCGATAAAAGTCTGATATGTAAGCTGATGATAAAAAATGCTACCATTATTTCCATCAAAAGAAACGCACCGCGCGCTTTTACTCTCTTTCTCTTTCTCTTTTTGTGTGTGGATGTGTCATCGTCATCGTCTTTCCCATCGACTAGTTCCTTTTTGTCATCATCATTTAACTTAAAAAAACGATCGTGATTTATTTCCATAAAATAAGAAAAAATGGCAACTCGGTGAAAAGTAATAATTTTTGCTTTGTCTGTTGTTGGTTGGTTGGTTGGTTGGGAGAGAAAATGACATAACTGATTTGCATAAAATTAAGGTCATTTTGAAAAGGAGCTGATGTGCATTTGTAATGAGAGCAATAGATGTCATCCGGTTTGTGATTAGGCTGTTCTACACGCAAAGTCAAGTGTATTTTCTCAGGAATATTGTGTTATATAACTGCATTATTTATTATATCAACAAGAACAATTACTTATACTATAGAAAATACAACATTATCTGCGCTTGTTTTTATTCATAGGTAAGTAAGTATGTAGGTAGTACAAGGTGTAATGACACCAAAATTTTACTATGAATCCATATAATGATACTTATTGTCCTATTGATTTCAAACCAAACGTTAAATTTATTTCGCTAGGCGATATAAATTAAAAACTTCATTAAAACATACCTAACTATGTATATTTGTTACTACTTATACAACAAACTAATTTCGATTTACACAATCATCACTTTAGTGTGTTAAAATTTATATTTTATTCACTTTCTTGCAAAACTTATTCACTTAAAACGTTTACACTACACATACTTGCATTCGTTTAAAAGAATTTAAAATATATTTTACAACACACAGAAGATGATTGTCTAAAATTAAACCTATGTAGCCTACGAGGATAAAAGTAAAATACTTCTGTTTTAATATTTCTTTTATAAATTCATAACCTTATACGTCAGACTAGTAACAATCTTTAGAAAATTGAAACCGATACTAACGACATACGTTCAGTTTTGTCCAACGTGCAAGCAAAATTTTGTTATTTCTATTTCGTCTAAAATGTACTTAAAAGTATAGTTAACTTCCAGATAACAAAATTTTCATTGAATTTTAAAATTTGAAATGGTTTGAAATGTACGATTGAAGGAATCTACTCGCACCGCTTGCACGTTGGGTATAACTGAACATATGTCGTTAATATCAGTTTCAATTTTCTAAAAATTGTTACTATTTTAACGTGTAAGTTTATGAATTTATAAAAGTTAAATTTATATTGACGAATAACTAACCATATAAAGATGCGAACCGATAAATAAATGTTTTTACCTGCTTAAATTTTATTTATTTTATAATTCGATATTAATAGCCCACTTAAAAATTTAAAATCAACACAAGTAAGCTAAATATAACCTAATTGTATTATATAAATAAATAAATATAGATCAAGAATACATAATATACGCTGCTTGCTACTACTAATGAAAATATACATTTGTGAAAAAGTATGTTAGTCGTCAGCGCTCATATTTAAAAGCATGTTACAATTTGTTCGAGTATATTGCACACAAACTGCATTAATGTAATGTGATGTCTGCTGATGTATATTACTGTTAGTTGATTAGATTGATACATAGATTTGTTGATAATTTGTCTGGCAAGAGAATCGACGAACAATAGCTATACATATATCTAATTTTCCTTGCTTCTAATGGTGACCTTTTCCGGCTTATTAATTATACTACTTTATTACGAATTTTGTTATTACAATTACTAAAGTCGAGTTATGCTTAATTATATGCTGCTAACAAATAACTTTTAACGCTTAACTAACATTAAAAATTGTTGGGTTTGATAAGGGAAAGTGATGTCAAGTTGGAAGATCCAAACTTACAGCGCTATGTTAGAAGTTATTTCACATAAAGATGGCGTGTAGATATTAAAAGTACATTAATAAACACAGCGTTCCTTTTTTTTTGTAAACAGGAAAGTTTTATTGTATTCCTAATGTGATGTAATGTTTTCCGCTGAATTCAAAAATGCAATCAGAATGTTTCCATCATCCAGAGTTGTTTTTTTTTTGTATAATAATATTTTTCATGTGAAAAAAAAACTCAATGTGCGATAAGTTCTAAGTGATGATGAAAATGCGTTGATATATTTTCACCGAAAATTGTAAAATTTTGACCTAATTTTAAAACTGCTTTATCTGGACATAATAGGCAATTTAAACAACAAAACGTAAATCGATTGGTTTTTAGAAAACCTTTATTACCATTCTTGTGAATAAACAGCCATTAGTGTATTGAGCTTCACCAACAAATTTTTATTGCGTAATTAACCGCAAATACATAAATTGTTTTTAAATAAAATTATTTATTGAACCGTTAATAATTGTAACAGTAGCAATAACAGAAGGTTACAACACTAGATAAAAATAATTACTACTTCACTTTTCACAATAAAAATCGACCATATTTTTTTTAATGATTGGTTGGCGTAATATAAAAAAGTAGCCAGCCATCAGTTGGAAAGAGAAAAGCGAAGAAGCTCTTCAATAATACACAATGAACAGCACCAACAAACAAGTATTAAAAAAAAACGAACTTTAATGGCTGTTATAAAATAACAATGTTGCATTTGAGTAAGTAAATTATAAGTTCGTTATAATTTATTTAATTACGTATAATGCGCGCACTCAACTTCTGTAATTTGTCACGAAGCGAATACACTCACTGAAATTATCGATATATAAAATTTTAGGTTCGATATTCATTCAACCAAAATGGCAAAACAATGTTATGATTTTAATTAATAAACAAGTTGGTGCGAAGAAAATCGACGACGATGGCATAGGCGGAAATAATAAATCCGAATGTCGTGTCGGTAATTTTTGTAATTGAAAAGATAAATTTTATTCTATAAGATATTTGCAAATAGAATTAATAAGAATATAAAGTAATAAATTTTTTGAGCGATTTTCTAAACAATTATATATATAACTAACTTTCTCAGCCACGCGTTACTCTAGCTCAGTAAAGATTGATTAGAATAATTTTCCGTTTAAATTTTGACTGTTTTTAAAGTCATTTATTCGTCGCATTACTTCTGTCCTGCTGGTACGGAGGCATAAATTTGATCTTCTGCAAGGAATAAATGTAAATGGTTGAATATTTGTCCTGTCATAATGACAGCTGTCTAATTGACATTTCTACTATTTTCACAAAACAACATATTTTATCGAATATAACGTCTTCTTCTAATGTTTAATATGCCAGAAACCTTCTTTGGACTATATTAAACAACTTCCCAAAGTTTCACGGCGATTTGATGTATGGTTTTTGAATCTATCGAGTACAAACAGACACACATTCATTTTTATATTGTATATATAAATAAACTACCGTAAGACATGAAGTTAACCGCAAATCCTAGAACAGTACCAACTCATATCGAACTTATCGATATATAAACTTTTAGGTTCGATATTCATTCAACCAAAATGCGAAATCAATGTTATAATTTTAATTAAACAAAAGTTGGTGCGAAGAAAATCGACGATGGCATAGGCGGAAATAATAAATCCGAATGTTGTTTCGGTAATTGGTTTTTGATATTGTCTATACATATTTTTTCTGCGAATGCGAGTGGACATAATTACGCCAAAATATAAATTATGTGATTAGGATTTGAGGTAAATAAATTCCGATGCTTGTAATTTATGAATAATTTACTATGGATTATTAATTTGTCTCTCTCTCATTTTTTTACTCAGTTTTAAAACGGCCAATTTAATCATTAGCTTCATTTATCTCTCCAAACCTAATTACGCTTTTCTAAATAATTTATTACTATCTATTTATAGAATAAAAATAATCATTATTAGGATGGTTACTTACTCAATTTTCCCCATTGCACTTTAAAAAGTTTAGTTAAGAAATTATTTAACAAGATTTAACAATAGGAAAATCTAATATTTGTTCTTATAACTTTAGAGTAAACTTGAATAAACATTCTTTTTCTATATTAGCCAAGTTTAAAAAAGCTTTTAAAGCGTAGCGGTGCGAATTAATCAAAATCAATTAAAATGTTTCAATATTTATTTGATATAAAATTAACTTTTGTCAATTCGTTAATTGTTTGCATTAACACGGCGAACGAAAGCGAATTGAAAAAAAAAGGTAAATAGAGACAAACGTTTAATCATCAAAAGGATAAAACAATAATATTTTTATTGAAATGCATTTTGTTAGTAGATAGATTTGAAACAATTGGCAACAAAAATATAATCAGAGTTCCGCGTTTAACGCTCCGGGCATTCAAACAAACTGTAATTAGGTTACACAACTCGCTAAAAGCCAGCCAACGACATCAGTTCATTAATGACATTATTTCCAATTCATGGCAATATTACCAGTATAATGGAACAAATTTGTATTATCATTTTACGCGTGTTTCAATACACACACACATACTAACGTATTATATACATACACACACACTTATATTATATCTAAAATACACAACACTAATTTTCTCGTAAAATGTGTTATCATTTCTATAGCTAAGTGTTAATATTTTTCATATTGTTCAATTAGGAATTTGTGCATCGTTTGTTACCCTCTCATTACTTCATTCAACTATAATTATGGTTTTTTTTCTATTATTATTGAATAGAAAACAGGATGCTAATTTCGGTAATTCCAAAACAACTGTTATTTCAATTCCGTTGTTAGATTGATGTATAGTAAAATAGGTATTTTTATTGGTAAATGTAGTCATAATTTAAGCATATTTAATTATAATTTTAAAAATGCTGAAATTAATTAGCACTAAGCTAAAAATATGATTTTAATTTAAATTGCACGCAATTTATTTCCATTAATTTGACAAAATATCAAAATATTTCTTAATAAAGTGAACAATTTATTACCATGCGAAATTTGAAAAAAGATCCTGATAGAAAATAACGGTATATTCTAAATTAATAACAAATTTCGCATATATGGAAAACTATACAATTTCAATTAAAACACTGATTAATTATTATTTTTTATCAATACGATGCAAAAATTAATTATCAACAACATAGTTACAGCAGCATAGCAGTGATAATTGTGAGAAATTGAAAGCATAAAAACAAAATATTAAACGTGTGTCATCAAAATTGTGCGTTCTTCTCAATTTAAAATTAAAAAACTCCATCAAAAATTTAATATTTGAGAAATATGGAGATACTAAACCCTAATTTAGAGACAAGCAATGATTAGATAAGTTAGAAAATACCGGACCTATCTTCCTCGCACCCCTTCACACCATATTGTGAATTTTTTACTATACAATTTCAATTAAAACATTGATTAATTATTTTTTTATCAATGTGATGTAAAAATTAATTATCAACAACATACAATAGTTACAATACAGCAGCAGCAGTCATAATTGTGGGAAATTGAACGCTTAAAAACTAGTCATTAAGAGGAAGGCTGGTAATAAAGTTTAGTCTAAAAATAATTGTTTTGCAATTGTAAATGCCCACAACTTTACAATGTTATTAATGAATACACTACACTTTGTACAAAGAGTTTAAACGTTAAGCAATTTAATTTAACTAAACTTATAAAATAACATTTAGCGAAATCTATTTTAATTATAGATTAATTTGTCACAGCGGATTTATATCGCGCAAAACAAATTTTCTAAGCAAACAAAATTTAATCAAGTTTATTTAAATCGAATTAAAAATCGCATAAAAGTTGTAGGTTTTCAAATTAGGCGGTAATTGATTTAATTGCATAGATAGAAAGATTTACAAAATATTTTAATTTTTTAACATCTTTATGTTTCACAAATTCCTTTTTTTATGATTTTTTTTCTTAGTCTATCAAAATTTTTGCAATTTTTTTCATTGATTTCTGGCATTTAACACAAAATATTTAACGTTTGTTGTCAAAATTGTGCGTTCTTCTCGATTTACGATCAATAATGAGCAATTCGATAAAAAAAATTATGCAATATGACAAAAATTCGTGAAATCTATTTTAATTATAGATTAATTTGTCACAAAATTTAATCAAGTTTTATTTAAATCGAATTAAAAATCGCATAAAAGTTGTAGGTTTTCAAATTAGGCGGCAATTGATTTAGTAAATTAATCACAAACGATGTTATTTATTACAATCCCACTTATTGCTTGCCTGCTCGCTCACCTGTCGTAGAAAATCTCGTATTTTTAAAATATATTTACAAAGCGTTTATATTTATATAAATTAGCTGCTGGAGAGCAGTAAAGCAGCAAATACATGTGAATACAGTGTGAATAATTACGCGAAACAAATTGTTCGCAATACATGTCATTGCTTTTGGGTTGGGTGTGTAAAGAAACACGAAAAAAATAATACGAGTAGAAGGGAACGAATCATTTGGCAATTGTACAAAACGTTTTCGAGTTTTCTTCGTAAATTGAATTGTGTGTTGGAAGCTTATTGAATAATTTACGAGCCATCTACGTAGTGTTGGAATTCATGTAAAGAGAGTTGTTTCGAGCTAATACTATTTGGATAATTATGAATTTATGAAACCTGTTGCAACAGTAGACGCAAAAGATTTTTTTGTTTGTTCGAGAACAAATTTTTGTTTCACAATTTGCCATTTTATCAAAAAACTGTGTTACAATTTAATCTCTGAAAATGTGCATAGTTTAATGTTATAAAAAATAAATTTAATTGCATAGATAGAAGATTTTACAAAATATTTTAATTTTTAGAACATTTTAGCGTCTTTCAAATTTAATTTTTGATGATTTTTTCTCAACCTACCAAAATTTTTCCCATTTTTTTTGCTTTGATTTTCGGTATTTCGCACAAAACATTTAACGTGTGTCACCAAAATTGTGCGTTCTTCTCGATTTACGATCAATGATGATGAAAAGCGATAAAATTTTTGATGTAATATAACAAAAATCTATCAAAAATTGAATGTTTGAGAAATATGGAGATGCTAAAACCTACTTTAGATACAAACAATGATTAGAATCGCACCATGTTTCGATGCTTCTATTAAATTTCTTCTTTGATTTTTTTTTTATTTTTGGCAATTTCTCTTATAACATGTGTCGTCAAAATTTTGTTTAACACTTTGTCATTTTATCAAAAAACTGCTCAACAATTTAATCTTTGATAATGTGAATAGTCTAATGTTATAAAAAATAACTCTAATTGCATAGATAGAAGATTTTACAAAATATTTTAATTTTTAGAACATTTTAGCGTCTTTCAAATTCAATTTTTGATTATTTTTTCTCAACCTACCAAAATTTTTGACATTTTTTTCTTTGATTTTCGGTATTTCGCACAAAACATTTAACGTGTGCCGCCAAAATTATGCGTTCTTCTCGATTTACGATCAATGGTGATGAAAAGCGATAACATTTTTGATGTAATATAACAAAAATCTATCAAAAATTGAATGTTTGAGAAATATGGAGATGCTAAAACAAACAATGATTAGAAAAGTCAGAAAATACCGGGTCCGTCTTCATCGCACCATGTTTCGATGCTTCTATTAAATTTCTTCTTTGATTTTTTTTTATTTTTGGCAATTTCTCTTATAACATGTGTCGTCAAAATTTTGTTGTATTCTCAAATTTCAATCAATAATGATGAAATGCGATAAAAATTTTGATGTAAAAGGACATTGGTAATAAAAAATCGGTAAAATTCCTTACGCAAAAAATTCATAAAAAATGAGTATTTGCTAAAATATAATTTGGAGACTAAAAATGTTTTCGTCGCACCCATTGTTACTTCTAAATAATTTTCTTATATAATTTCGATGAAATGAATTATATGCAGCACATAATGCCAAAAAAAGAACACATTTCTTTATAGTAGATCAATAAACATAAATTCAGTAAATAATATTTGATATATGAATTCCCCATAGTAGTTACAGCTTAATTTTTTATTATTTCAACAGAAAAACAACCTATATAACCCATTTTTATAGCTTTATTATTTAGACAAACAACTTACAACTTAAATATTTGAAATATACATACATATATTATAAATCAACAGGTGCGAAAGTTATTTTTATATATCTATATACCAGTACATATATGTATTTAGACTTTTATTAACAGTTGTTCTTTACCAAAATAAAAAAAAAGTTCATTTATTATTAAACTGTTATGTTTGGTAGCATCACTTACTTATAAACTATTCAAAACAATTGATCTTGTCATTTTTTACTGCTGCTGTTTCTTCTTGGCTTGGCAAAACGAAATATATAACGCACTACTATACAATCATTTAACGAAGAAATTGTGTAGTACAGCAGCAGCAAAACAGGAAGTTTGCATTTTATATTATTTTGCATAAACAGGAAATGCGGAGAAAATTATTTCATATTTTAGTAAAACAATCATACTAAATATTATTCCGTTTAAAGTGCACGATTTTATGCCAAAGCATTAATAAATAACATCTCTTTTTTAGTGCCGAGCTTTTTATTATTGCGTACATGTTTACCCTATTAATTGTTTTAACAGTTATTTCATCATATACTGATAACGCATGGATTTGTTGATGATGGTAGTAAAATATTTTCATTTTTATATGCGCGTGAAATATTGACTTTTAAATATATATAGGATATCGATTCGTAATAAAGTTGAAGACGCTTGATTATTATTTGTTATAATAATCTCTAAAAATGTGCATAGGTTAATGTTATAATTGTTGTAAATTTGTAAGTAAAATTTATTTTGATGGACAGAATAATACTCTTGACCAGAGCCTGCATACCAAAAATAGATTGATAGCGCTCGTAAAAAATAAATTTAATTGCTTAGATAGAAAATTTTACAGAATATTTTTTAGCGTCTTTATGTCTCTCAAATTCAATTTTTGATGATTTTTTGTGAACCTTTAAAAATTTTTGCGATTTTCTTCCTTGATTTTCGGCATTTCGCATGGATTTGTTGATGGTAGTAGAATATTTTCATTTTTATATGCGTGAAATATTGACTTTTTAATATTATATGGTATACGATATCGATTCGTGATAAAGTTGAAGATGCTCGATTATTTGTTATAAACAACAAACAAATAATTTTCCATCTACAAAGCTTTTAAGAGCTTCTATTGCCATGTTTACCAAAGAGGATATAAAATCGCTATTAAGTTCATGTGCGCTGCTGCTTCCAAACTGATTTTCTTTTCAATGTTTTAAAGCGCTTTCATCAGCATGCGTGCTGTTCGCAAGCGCGCAACGAACAATTGAAATTACCGGGGATAGTGATAAATCATAAATTCATCACACATTCTCTACTACTACTCACAGAATTGACAGTTATTATTACAAGTTTTTTACTTCTTCTTCTTCTTCTTCATTTCGCCTTGAATGCTGCTGTTGTTGATGCCACTTGAACGACGCGATTCTTTTGCGCGCTGACAAGTTCACTGTACTTTAATTATAATATTACGATTTTTTTACACACATCGTATTATTTATATCTTATATACGTTTTGCGAAAATGACTCATCTTCCTATACATATACGTGTTAAAATATTTGCTTTGTTATAAAATGATGTGTATTTAATTGCAATAATACATAAAGTTGTATAGAGAAACTTGGCAGTGTGTTTGTGTATATTATGCGCTTTGTTCATTAATTATATTAATATTTGTTGCTTTTCGTCGTGGTGCATTTAATTAAATTCAAATGCGTTGATGATAAAAATATGTTTTAATCTCTAATTATTATTTGCATAGATGGACAATCCCTTAATTTCTGCATTTCTCCATATAGCATACAATGTAGATATTTAATCATAGATAATATTTTCAAGTGGACCTATAGAACGAATTTGTAATTCCCATTTCCGATTTTTGACTTAGAAGTAGAGAGAATTTATCAATAAAGACGTGATCTTAAATTAAAACAAAAAATGGTATGGTATTTATTAATTATATTAATAATTGTTGCTTTTCGTGGTGCGTTTTGATAAAAATATGTTTTAATCTCTAATTATTATTGGCATAGATGGATAATCCCTTAATTTCAGCATTTATCCATCGCATACAATGTAATATTTAATCATAGATAATAATTTCAAGTGTAGCAAGCCCAGAACGAATCTATAATTCTCGTTCCTAGAGACTTATTCCTGTTTCCGAGTTTTGATTTTACTTAGAAGTAGGGAGAATTTATCAATGCAGATGTGATCTTAAATATAAACAGAAAATTGTGTCTATGCATTCGACTGGTTCGGCTCTAAGAAAATATAGACCTGTTCAAACCAAATGCTTAAGTGTTAATTGATATATTCTCCCTGTTTCTAAGAAAAGGTGGTCGGTCGAAAACCAAAATCGAAAATCGAAAACGGAAATAAGCCGCCTATATATTTTTGGAAGAGAAGACTTTGCGAAAATATTTCTTACTAGTATCTGGCATACGAACATATGTAGTATGTAGGCAGCTGTAAGAAGAATATTTAGCAAATATGATATCGTCAATATATTAATTTCGTGAATAAACTTTGCCCTGCATTTACTACGTATTCTTTTTGATTAACAAAATGATACACTAAAAATTAAACACACCCCTTATGATTTTAATTATATATATCGTATATTTTGTATATTTTTTGGTTTATGTTTGTTTATAAAGTTGTAAATGTAGATATCAAATTTAATTAACTATTGCAGACAATCCAATGTATTAGAACGCATTCTGGTAAAATATTACACCTTCCGAGCTGTTTATTCGTCATATTTCAGAAATAAACGCCCAAATCTATTACCTATATAGACATTTCCTCATTAGCACCTCTAGTCAGCTTAAATTTAAACCAGCTGTAGCAAGTGTTTTTAATATATTTACTTTTTAAACGTAAAACATTTACCAAGTAGCCGTTTCATGTTCATCAAAATAGAGTGTGCATTTGTTATTAAAAAAAACTAACGGATTTCATTCTTCAATCTTTTATTAGACATTAAAACTGTAACACTGAATATCGGTTATTGTTTTCTTGATTATATTTTAAGGTATTTCGCCTGTCAAATCAACTGAAAAGCAGATAATTAATTCATTTTAAATAATTAACTATTGGTGAGTGCATATTAGCATAGCATCAGCTATATAGTAAATAAAAAGAATTTAAAGTAATTGTGAAATGGAATAGACAGCAGCAGAAAAACAATTAATAAAATTAATAAATAGTAATTTGGTAAATTAGTTCCGTATATATAATTAAAGTATAAAAGCTAATTAAAAATCTTAAAATATTAATAATAAAGCATCGATATCCCCAGTGGCAATCCGAGTAAGAACACGCTATACTATATACGAGTAGATACATACACACATACACACACACTCTTGTTTTATTATAATGTGTCGTTGTGCCACGACAACACAATCTAATTACTCTTCTCTATCGTGTGATACTTGCATTAACTTGTACTCGCACAGCTCAAATCTCTTATGCTCTCCGAATTTACACAATATACCTTCATATGCGTATATTCTACAATATATACGAAATCCGCCATTCACTTAATACAAATTGAAATAATAACTTTATTACGTTTTCAAAATTGCAGACAACAAAGCATATAGGTACGTAGAAAAAGCGTACGTACATATATATATGTTTACGCAGTGTGCGATTTTAATTGCACGCTTGCGAATCGAAAAGTTAATTTGCTGGTGGTTAATTAGGAGCTTTTCCGAGGCATGAGATTTCGCTCAAAAAACAGAGCGAGCGAAAAAAAAATGAATGTGTATGTTATCGTAACGTGATTGATAAAGAATTTCCATATAAAATGTGATGAAACATATGCACACAATGCCTCTATTCATTGTTCGCGATGCGTCAAGAGACGCCGGAGTAGAACCAACAATGAGCGCTTCGAGCGTCGTGCACTACAATCCTTACATAGCAGCAGGAATTAATTGCAATCCTGAAAATCTAATGCCTTTCAGCTACAACACCAATACACACACTCTCGCACACACACACACACATATACATACAGCTACAATTCATCTTCTTTTCAAACACGACGCGTTACGTTATTTCGCTTTTTATTTACCCACTTTCTCTTATATACAGTTTCTATATTTATAATTATTAGGTGCAATCTAGGCAAGATAAATACTTGTATCAATACAAAATTATGCTAAATGTGGATGTAGAGCTTTGGGTATATAATATAAGTAATGTTGGCGTAACTAACATTCTTATCATTTCGGTTTTGTTTTAACACGATAATACGCATAAATTGTGAAAAGCGTCACATACGGTTTGGCGGTAACACGATAGGAAATTGTAAATTTTTAACAAATAAAAGGCGTTTCTTTGTAAAATATCTACGATATATGCATGTGTACAACAGTTGAATAAATTCTGCTTCATTTAACTCTATTAATTTATAGATTCAGCGCTCTGCGGGCCATTTTCATCTCTTGAAAATCTTTCTTATCGATCCACCTAATCAATTATACTTGACGTTGTTCGAATTTGTAAAGTATTATAAATTTTGTTATTATTTTGCATCATTAATTGAGTATCTATGTAGAAACAACCATATTTTTCATTATTTGTATTTTTGGTTGTAATATTGATCAATAGTTACATATTCAAATTTCATTTTATTAATTTTGCCTCATTTATTAGATTTAGCATCTTGTGGGCCATTTTCATCTCTTGAAAGTCTTCTAATCGGCCCACGCAATCAATTCTATTCGATCTTGAGCAAATTTGTAAAGTATTACGCATTTTGTCATTTTTTATCATTAATTGCGTATTTATTCATGTAGAAATATCATATTTTTCATTTTTGTCAATTATATTAATGTCGAGTTATAGTCACAACTATGATTCCTCAATGGGTGTCGCTAAAAACATTGTCCGGTTATGTTATTTGTTGCCTTTTATCTAAATAAATGCAAACATTTCCAATAAAAGTTCCATCTTTTGTTAAAGTTACACTTTCAGCGTGATACTTTTTTAAATTAGCAATATTTCTTCATTATCTTTATTGTCCGCGATATGGGAAAGATTGCTCATCTATGATCTGTAAACCACACTGATGCATTTTGTTAGTTTCTTAGGAATATTGAATAATTATTCCAGCATATATTGTAAAACAATAGAAAAGTAATTAGAATTAATTGGTTTTGAACTATCGAATTGAAAAATTATTTATAATGTGTTGCTATTGACATATACAAAAAAATTAAAAGTGATATAGACATTATGATTAATAATTGATGATAGAAAAGTAATTATAATTCGCTGTTAATACATATTTAATTTTTGTTTAAACTACTGAATTTAAAAGATAAATTATATTGTCTTGTTTATTAAGATCTACAAAATATTTTAAAATGGTAAATGAATTTATAAAATGTTGGCAAATTGTAATCATACAATTACATTCATTTTAATAAAGAAAGAGTCTATGTTGGTAAATTGCAATAGTTACGTTTATTTTCATAATTGATAATAGAAAAGTAATTTATAATTAACTATTAATATTAAATTGTTATTTTAACTACTAAATTTAATATAATGATAATTTATATATTATATGTTGACAAATTTTAATGATATAGATACATTCCTTTCAACAATTGTTAAGAGAAAAGTAATTTAAATCAACAAAACAGTTTCAATAACATTATTTTATTCTCTCTCATTTATTTAATATTTAGTTTACGTCCATTTTAAGATCACTTTCATTAATTTTCGTAGCATAGTGCGCAGCAGTAAAAAAGAAGTTCGAGAGTTAATCTATGTTTAATTAAAATGTCAAAACGTTTTAGCTCCCTATCCATGATAGTAATTAAAAGCATTACAGATTAAACAAATAACGCATTTTCGCTGCGGAATATATTTATGAAAATCGACTTTTGTAAATTTAGCTGTCATCAATTTACAATCTTATTATTATTAAAAGCTATTTTTTTTTAGTATAAAATCATTAATCGAATTTTATATTCAATTGCACTTATATTCAAGTGCTAGTTTCATTTATTTAAATAGTATATAGGAGTGTAGTAAAAACGCAGTTCGAAAGTTAATCTATGTTTAATTAAAATGCCAAAACGCTTTGGCATCTTTTCCATTCGCGCTAATATCAAAAGCGCAAGATGCATCTATTCATGACGCCCATGAACATTTAAAGCATCACGTTTGTGTCGTTAAGTTGCAAAGTAATTGACAAGAAAACGTGGCTGTGTATGTGTGCATTGTACATGTATGTGCTTGCTACTTGCGCTGGTTTATTTCATATTCGCTCGCACGATTAGTAAGTACGCGACGACTAAATTTTCCGGAGGGAGGGTAAGACATTGGGAGAGAAAAAATTCAATACGTGGGGATGAAGTGTGCGCATCAATTCGGTGTGTGTTTGAATCGTTTCGAAGGGATCTCCAGGAGGTGGAGAAGGAAAAAAACTAGCCTAGGAAACGATGTACTTTCCAATAAACGGTTCGATTATTGCTTTTGGGGCTAGTATAGTAGTGGTTGTGTGGGAGTGAAACCCTCCCAACATGAATGATTCCATATCCATTGATCTACTTATAGCTTTAAGTCGAGATATATCTTTCAGCTTTCAGCTATGATAACTTTAACGTATCACATAAAATACATTTTGCGACGTTTTATTATCCTCAAACAGCATCAAAATAGATAATTATCAATTTATGTTCAAACGCATTTTACGACTGTAATATATGAGCAAATATATACTACGTACTTTTAACGTATGCGCGTTTCCAGTTTGTAGAAAGTTAGAAATGATCACACATATTATATTGCGTAATGTTTTATGAAGGTGAACTAGTTATCAGTAGCCAAACAATTAGCACTTTACATGCAATCAAAGTCCAAAGTTTCATGTATTCATTTATTTGAGTTCAAGCACAAATCTTTTAACTGATGATTATTTAAATACTAAAAATTTTAGCTGGGTACAAACTTTTATCAGCCCATAATCACGCATACAATTTTAATCTTAATTACGCATAGTTAGATCTCTTTAAATATGAAACAAAAGAAGCAACAACACATAAACGAGGGTGTAAAAGCGTTTAAAAGTGCGTTTTTGCCTAAATTTGCTAAATATTTCTTTCTAATAACCAATCAAAGTCCGACATTTCTAGTATGTATTCATTTATTCGAGTTCAAGCACAAATCTTTTAACTGTGTATGTTGTATGATGATGATTATTCATCTAGTAAAAATTTTAGCTGGCTACAAACTTTTATCAGCCCATAATCACATACAATTTTAATCTTAATTACGCATAGTTAGATCTCTTTAAATATGAAACAAAAAAAGCTACAACACATAAACGAGGGTGTAAAAGCGTTTAAAAGTGCGTTTTTGCCGAAACTTTCTAAATATTTTCTAATAACGTTTTATATATTCAACAAGAATTTTCCATCCTTACGGCAATCGCCCGGATAAACGCGTTGTTTTGCATAAATTGTTCTGATGCAATTTGTGCGGTCGCAATTGTTTGTGTGTTTTTTTTTTCTCGTTTTCGTGTGTTTTTCCTTCGAGGGGAAAATCTTCGCTGTAGTACGTATTCGAAAAATGCAAATTGAAGCGCATTAAAATTTTTTATTATCATATCATAAATAATTTAATTAAAACGCACACTGTGTGTGTTGTTTTCCTTTATACTATAACTTAATTAGGTATTTGCAGATTATGTATATGTGTAAAAACTTTAATTGTTTTTACAGCAAGCAATTTAATTGTACATGTTATAGGTAATGAAAGCGTTTAAGTTTTTTATTGTTCGTAATTTATGTGAAAATTAATTTTTGTTTTTTATTGGGATTGATAATCTTATAATACCAGGGTATTGGAAACCAACCTTTGACTCCTTATTATGAGTTTGACAATTATTTGTTGCTATGATCTAACCTCAATCCTATGACCCGGCATTTTTATATTTGACATGTATTTAATGACTTTCGGTTGGCACCACGGATTAAGTTTGTACTGTTTTAGGATATGCGGTTAACTTCATGTATTACGGAATGACAGCTTATTAAATATACTCCAATATTTCACTTTTTAATTAATATTTCAATATAGGTAAATACATTTGTAATTATGTGTAGGCAGGGTTCAATTAATAAAGATCAAGGCCTTAAATTTTAAGCAAAACAAAACATTTTCGTTTCTTTTCTTTCCTTCTATATCTGTATGGACTATTCGTTCAGGTGCAGATTTAGACTCAGATATGTGTCCAATGTCAATAAGTGGTGCTCTTATATGCCCTAAGTATAAGTATTATAAACAAATATAAACTCAAGTCGAGTTAGACCACTTCAAGGTGTGGACCGGAAGTCAAAACCAAATATATTTGAAAACTGTTTTAAGTCAAATATAACCATTTCTGAAAAAGTTATGACCCTCTAACAAAAAAATTCTGTAGTCGCCTTTTGCATTATGCATAAAAATGNCAAGGTGTGGACAGGAAGTCAAAACCAAATATATTTGAAAACTGTTTTAAGTCAAATATAACCATTTCTGAAAAAGTTATGACCCTCTAACAAAAAAATTCTGTAGTCGCCTTTTGCATAATGCATAAAAATGGGCCTTATAACATCTATATAATGATATATTACTTAATTGAAATATTTTAAACATCACAGTTCCATTTTTGCTTCAATTGTATAGAAAATCATTATTAAATGAACGTTTAAAACATTTCTAATGTGCTAAACCTTGTCCAGCTTATGGATAAATCCAGCACTGTACATATAATATATACATCTATCTACCTGTGCAATAATCAATTTGTGACGATTAAATTAACGAAAGAGCGAAAAAAACCTTTTATCTTCATTAAAAATATTACCGAAAATTAAACATATTATAAAAGTAACCACCCCTCTCTCGCTCGCATTATATCGAACATAACTGTGTGACATTTTTTGTGAGCACGTACAATTTAAAAAAATTTGATTGATTAATGGCCTAAATTGCCTCAAATAATTTTTTCACATTACGAAATGTCCAATTAAAAAACATTTAGCTAAAAGAGAGAGAAACAGAGAAAAAAATCGAACATTTTAATGTCGTCTTAATGAACGATATCAATTTCACTATTTTTCATTCATTTCCATTATTGGGTGCGTTGTATTTTTAAATCAAATGATTTCAATACCTAATTGTTTTCAATTATTATCAAATTAAGCGCTTAAGGTTTTCAATAAACTTCACTTATTTTTTATTATCGAATGCAATAAACATTAATTAGATATTGGCTCGGCTGTTTTTAATGGGAAGTTTGATATTTAAATACCTTTTCGTGAATATTAAAATGTTAAATATTGCCAATACTAAATTATAATCATTTTTATTTTCACTGCTTAAAGTTTATGATTTTGAACTTTTTTTCTGTAATTACTAGCAAGAAAGTTTAATTTACCCTAAGACTGTTTATTATATTTTAGAAACGTTTAATTAAATAACAGACTAGTAAATGTGCTTCATTCAACTTTAAGAGATTAATTATATTACAAGATGACAACCTTTCTATAACACGGCAACGCAAGTTTCTAAGAAGCATATATAAGATATATTGTTGAGTAATATTATAAGGGCTAACAAAAACGACGACGTAGATAACTCAATTTTCATTTTTAAATTTTAATAAATATGTAAGAAGAAGAATAAGGAAACATAATGTTTGTACTGTTTGCTAATAACTGCAAGCAATTTGTTCGCCAAAATACACTCTGTCAAATAAGTATCGGGAATTGATCATTTAGAAGGCCCGGTTTAAGATATTGTCAAAATGTTATTTATTGATAAATTGGTAATACTATCCTCTATACTGACATGTAATT
>JARJDW010001508.1:0-17560 GCA_030264715.1 Adinopsis sp. GC000173
AATTGATGTAGTAGAGTAACTATAGTGTATCACTTTATCAGTTGCCATGGAAACGTATAACTTATTGATTGTGATTGGCTCTTTCTTTGGTTTATAGATTTTAATTGAATAAACAAAGACCTGTTGAATTGTTATAGCAACCAATACGAAATAATAACTAGTGAAATTTGTTTGGTCGTAAAATATAGTACTATCACTTTATCAGTTGCCATAGAAACATACATACAACTTATTGATAGTGGTTGGTCTATTTTTTGAAATATACCAGTTGCCATGGAAATGCACTTAATTTGATCGCGTAGTTTGAGGCACAAATGTTGCACTTGAATAAATTTGATTTGCATTTTTGTTTTTCGCGTCTTGATTTCTTAAGCAATGGAATGTGCTGGTCAAGTGCTCTTATCATAAACGTTGAATCATATTTTAAGTGAATAAACATGTCTGCGTCTAGGCATGCTAGCGCAACTATAGTAAAGTATAGATTGGTCTATACTTTTTAAAGTTTTTAAAGTTTACAAGCTGTCATAGTCTTTGATTGATTGGTGGAATTGAATTAAAAATCAAATTTAGATAAATTCATTTATTGGCAACTATATAACAACTAAAATTTGAAATGATTTTTCTATGTTTGAAGATATGTTGTAGCTTAAAGAACATCTTTGATTAGTGGGTTTGAATTAAACATTGCACTTTGATGAATTTCGCGTGTTTATAAATAATGAATGTGCTACAGAACAATCTTATCATACACGTACATGTATATATTTAATTTTTTCTTGCCTTTTATTATTACGAACGCGAAATTATCTCTACACAAGCGCATACAAATCGCGAGAGACACACACACAAAAGCGCTCTTTATTGATATTTACGATGTGCGCATTTTTTCTCCTCTTGTTGTTTCTTGTTCTTCTTTTAGCGTTTCTTCTTGAAGAGAGACGACGTTTTTTATTTTATGCATTTATTTATTTATATATGCATATGTGTATAAAAAGCGCAACAAGCCACACGAAGAAGAGATAGTTATGTTAAATAAAAAAATAAATATAAATAATAATGTTGAGAATATGAAAGGAGACATTCATCATAATATTCTGTAATCAGCAGTAGTAGCCTGACTTGTGTATTTTGTACGACTAAAGGTGCACTAATCTACGCGCATTTGACGAAGAATGCAATGCGAACGCCAGCCAGCCAGCCAGAGTACTTAGTTGCCTGCGCTTGCACACGAACAGCCACGAGACGAGCGTTTCATTCCATGGGTGTTTGGTCGTCGTAGTCGTCTTGGTCGTCTTGTTGGTCGTCTTGTTGTGTATAAAGATACGTAAACAGATGGCGCTGTCAGAATGCATGCAAGCGTTGTAAGATTATCACGCTAGATTTGAGCAGCCGTCGTCCACAACGTTGAAAAATGACGCTTGCTTATTATTAATTGGGATGAATATTATTTCACATCATCTTCAAATACCAACGAACGAAACGCATGAGAGTGAAAGAGTGAGAATGTGGCTATTCCGGCGGCGGACGACAACGACGACGTCGACGATTTTTCAACTAATTGAATTTCTACTTTTACCTTCTTTTCTTTACATTATTATTATTATTATACATATACAGTGCGCCATCGCACGGCACTGCCAGCAACTAATGCATCATCATCAATTCATCAATCAATCAAAATCGCATGTACTATGCAGTGTTGTGTACATACGTAATTAATTTAAAACGGAGAGAGATGAAATGGAAATTTCATGTGGAGTAACAACGACTTGCAATTGGTGACATCCCATCACGCTAATCATCTATGAATTGCTTGTTGTTGATCAAGTACGCACTAGCGCCATCTACACACATAACTTTACAATTTAATGATTTATTTGCATTTTAACGCAAGTCAAAATGACTTAAAAAATGTTAAAATTAAAATTAACTATAAAATGATACAAGAAAGAAGCGTCAGTCTCATCTGTGAAAACCCATTCAAATTTAAATGAATTTTTTACGGCAATAGATTGTTGAAACTTTCCCAAAATAATAATAATTATTATAACTCAAGTGGAACTTAGTTGAAAATGGAATCTCAATATTCAGCACAATTACAGAAAAACTGAGGACCGACTCTCGGCAACTAAATAGAATTTCAACAGCACGGAATTGTTGAAACTTGTTTTCTGAAGACATAAAAATAAGAGGGCAATCCATATGCTGATTTAGTTGTCTAGGCGATATATGTATTATACACTCTCGGATTATGCTACACATCGTGGGCGTGTTGTGTTTGTTGTGTATCATCAGCATCATCATCATCATCATCGGTGGAGGTCAGCGCGCGCGATCCTTATCGTCGTCGACTCTTCTCTCCCTTGGGTCCCTCTTCGCTGCTTCTCTTCGATTTTTTCTCTTTTTGGTTAGTGGTAGTACGTGAAAAGAAGAGATCCACACACACAACACAACACAACTTCTTCTCGCGCTGCATGCCATCGCGACCGAGGGGGTTGCACGCCGCCGCTCGCTTCTTCGTTCTCCATCCATATTCCATCTTCCACCTTCGCCTCCAACAAACAAACATACATGGGCACGTTGTTGTTGTTGTTTGCTGTTGTTGCTGTAAAGGTGGAAAACGCGAACGATTTATGGGCAGCGCATCCATCTGCCATAACTCACCGGTCGTCGTGATACCGCAGGGTTACTTACTACCCATCATCCAACACAACAAGACATATATATATACATTTTGTTGCTTTTTGCTTTCAACGACAAAGGAGCAAAAAATATTTATGTTGTCTCCTTATTTTCAAATTTAATAGAAAATTTCATCAAATTACATTATCATATTTGATTTAATTGAAATTATAGCAACCAGATCTGTTACTGCACTTCAAAAGATCAGATTGGTGTTCAAATTCTAGTCCTGCTGGGTGGTTTTTAATCGAAACTTTCCACCTGGGTGTCAAAAACAAAGTAAAATTTAATTATTATTTGATTAGAAAATGTTTTAAATGCTTAGAATTTCAATAAAACTGATTTGTGATTCTTTAACATATAACATTTTATTTAATGGAAGTAACAAAAGCGGCATCTGTTGAATGAATTAACAATTCGTTTATAACACATTTCATGTAATTGAATTTACAAAGCGACATCTGTTGATTAACTTATAAATCATCCAAACAATAATTGTTTTTCGTGCCAATTTAATGAACGCCATCTATTGAATTAAATGTGGTTTTGGTACAGCATCAACCCACTACTGCGGGCATGATGATGATGATGCTGATGATGGGCGATGATGTAGTTCGCAGCCCCATCGCTATATTTATACATATACATACATTATAAATTCAATATCAATTGTTTTCGTATTGAAACGATTAGATATTATGGTTTACGGGCCGCGCCGCGCGATAGTACGTCCATGTTTTTATTGTATTATCTCAATCTTCTTCTTCTCTTCTTTTATAATATATACACAATGTACAATATTTTTTCTTATGCGTCTCTACTACACCACCACCAGCACACTACGAATATGATTCATTGTTAAATTATGTGATTGCCATGATTTATTAGGTTATTATGCGCCTGGCTAATTGTTACATACACGCATGCATGCATTGTTGCCACACACAAACACAACAACAAAAAATTCGATTCGTATCGATGTTATCAAGATGTTTTCTATTGTGCTACACGTACATACAGCTGGTTGCATAATGCAATATGAAGATGTTAATATATGCTTTTATTGTATTATTATATTGCTTAATAATATGTTTTTGTTCGCTGATCATATTGACATTATCACAGTTTTTACTAACAAAAATGGTGTGTAAAGCATCTAATTTAATGCTATATCATAATTAAATTAACGAATTTTAAATTTTTACTCTATAATTATGGTTACAATTAATATAAGTGATTATTCATGTATGTTAAGTTGCACAATATTAAGCGCTTTTTCAAAATTTGTTATTTATGTATATTTTGTGCAATATTGGTTGCATACGTAACAATCTCCTTTGTATACACTAATGACCTCTAGTAGAGAAACTATAAATTAACATATTTTATTAAATTTAGCAAAGTTTACGTTTCTTTTGGCAACAAAAGTGGCAATAATTAATATACACACAGTTACATAAAAAAAACATTTTGATGTATATATTGTGTTGCATAATTTAACAAAAAAATACTATTTATTATTTGGTATGCAATATGGGTTGCATACCTATGACATTTTTGATTGCCCACCACACTTTTTAATGACAATCGATTCGCGGAGAGAAAGAAAAATTGAAACACAAATAAGGAAAAAGCAACAAATTGCTTATTAAATCGCGGCGGCGTGCGTTAATGTGAAACAAACGAAGAAGAAGTAGAAAAAACAACAACAGCAACAGCAACAAACAACGAACATTGGCAACGAGTTATTCAATTTGTATGCGGTTGCTTGTGCGCGCGTTTATTTATTTATTTAGTTTTTTTTGCTCGCGCGCGCTCTTGTTCGCTTTGCTTTGTCGTCGTCGTCGTCGTCGTTTGGTCGTTTGGTCGCCGTCGACATTTCTCCATTTTCACTGCTGCGAGAGCGCGCGTGTTTGACGTTTTTATTATAATACAACTACGGACGATGAAGGCAGGCAGGCAGGCACGTTGTGCTGTTGGAATATGTGTATCGACTTAATCATCATCAATCGCAATTCTCTATCGCCTTTTATGTATCGCGGAAGCCAAACAACGCATGCCGCGCGCTAGCCAGCAGCAGCAGCAGCAACAGCGCGCGAAAAACGCAAAATTACTCTATTATCAACTTTCACACAACATACACGTACTCAGAGCCGGATCAAGAAATACCACTTATATGTGCAACAAGAATTTGACGCGTATATTGTCTTTCCAAGCAAAAATTTATACATTTTTTGAATTTCTTGAAACGATTTCATAAACTTTTTACTATATATTAGATAAAGAGTTGCTTTTTTGTTCTAAAAAATGAAAAATTGCTAGAAAATCATGAAAAAATGAACGAAAGACTTCAAAAATGGGCGTTTTATGATATAACACATGAAGTTATGTGAATTTCTACAAAAGTTTACTTTTAGTTTTTATCCAAAATCGCTAGAAATTAAAAATAATCTTATAAGTTTAACAAAAAGTCGAAGAAAACAACAAAGAAAACTGAAATAAACTGAGAGAAATAAACAAAAAAATATTGAAAGCCAGCCCTGCACATACACTTACACACACATGCAGCACAAATACGCTCGCGGATAAAATGTGGATCGACAACAACAACAACAACAACAACAGTCGACGACGACAAGATTTTCCGCTATATAACGTAAATTTATTCAGCAATTCATACTATGGATAGTAAGTACATACATACATTGATGTGTGCTAATTTGATGCCGAGCAGAGAAAAAGAAAAAACGAAGAATTGATGCTATTAATCAATTAATTCACACACATACATACATGGTGCAAATTAATTAATTACCGAACGTGTTAATAATGAATGCAAATGCAAAACGATGCTGTTTTTTTACATGTATATGTTATTGATTGATGTATGTATGAATGATAACAACCAGAGGCGTCGATATAAAGAATTCATCATTTTTAGGGACCAATTTCATAATAAATCTATTAAAGTTAATGACACAATACCGAATTTTAATGGAAGAATTAGTGTCATTTGATATAGGTTAGTAAAAAGAATTGTATACAGCATTGCCAATCTTGTTTTTTGGTGAAATGTCAGGAACATTTAGAAATAAAGCAATACCAACCTTGTTTTTTTGGTGGAAATCTCAGGGACATTTAGGAATACAGCATTGGCAACTTCACTAATGGGAGAATTAATTATCGCATTAGCGATTTAATTGTGAAATCGACCATTATTAGTATCTCAAATTAGTTTTTTAGAATCTCCATGTGATTTTTAAACATTTTCTCATCATTATTGTTGGAAAATCGAGAAGAACAAAGTGCTGTTCGTCATTTTCTACAATGATAATGAAAATCCTTAAATATTTTGATGGAAAATGCCAAAATCAAGGAAAAATCAAAGATGAAAATGACAAAAGTTTCCATGCAATGCAAAGTCCATCAAAAATTTGATGGAGATACTAAAATAATAATTTCGGATAATTTATTTTTTACACCCGCATTGTAGTGACGCCTCTGTGTATAACTATGATAAGCACACAAATCTGGTGCATGAATCGCGTGAAAAGTAGTTCGAATTGTGGTCTGCGGCCGATGCGGCGTGTAAATAAGGCAATAAATTAGATAGCGCGAACAATGCGAACAATGTTAAGAAACTATATTATAATTTTATAATAATATGATTGATAATTTTATTCATTCATATCTCGCGATTTCATTGAATCGTCGTTGCGACGATGATAATTTTTCATTCCCATTTAATAATTTATTAAGTATTATTACCATTTTTTAATAATATGAATAATGATGATGGTGATGATGATGATGCGTGGAAACAATACGCTATGCGATTGTTTTCTTATTCTCTCGTCTCGCTTTTGTTTCTCGTCGATTGGAAACAATGCATCAAGCGGGCGCGCTCGCATTGACAGCCAACTGGATTTTTTTCGGGATGGTGTAAACATGGCTTGTTTGATTCGTCAATGTAATAGTAATGCAACAACATGAGTAAAAAATATATGTTGTATTGACGATGACGATGATGATGGTTGTGTTGTGTTGGGTGGTGGTGGTGGTGAAGAAATAAAGTGAAGTGATGTGAGAGAGATGGGACAAGACGAAAGGCAATCGTATCTTCTCTACACGCATAATTAAAGCGAATGCCATCAGGTAGATAATAGACCCATTGTTACGACATTCTTGTTATGTTGAAAAAAAGGGCCGGAGAACAACGCGCGCGCGCGCGCGCCGCAAGCACACAACCAACAAAAAAGTAATGCATTTATTTATTTCTTATTTGCTCCTCTCTCTCAACTCAAAGAGCAAACCCCATCTCTCGAAAAAACTTAATTAATCGTAAACCACTTCTTTTCTTCGTTCAGCCTTTGAATGAATATATATCGATTAATTTTTTTGCTTTTATTTAATAATCATCATCGTGTATGTGTTTTATTAAAGAAGAAATCATTTCAATTTCCAAGTTGCATTAACGACATCTCGCTTCGTTAATGTAAAACAATGTTAATACATCAATCATTGCTTTTGCTCACTTTTGTGCTATAGCGATGGCATGGCTCGGCCGTGGCATTAAATCGTCATGGTTTTATAATTGTATTGATGCGAACTTCTCTTCTAACCGCTAATGCTGCCATCTGCACAACAACTCAATTAATTACTAATTAGACAAGAAATAAAAATGTGAAAACGAATTTAATAATTCAAAATTTATAATATTTTTTCGACATACGACCTGTTTCTCAGCGAATAATTTACCTCGATATACGTCTTTAATTTGATGTACGCGACACATTACTCAAATGATTCACAATTTATGAACAAATAGTTCTAAATTCGATTACGTCCAAACATTTAGAACGAATTATGGTCGCATGTCGAGGTTCCACTGTGCTAAAAAAAACGAATTTGATTTCTTTTATTGAATGGAATCACACTTAATTTACCTTAACGACATGTTTGCGTCAATGTAAAATCGTGTTACAATTAACGTATCAATCATTGCGTGTCTGCATTAAATCATCATACCATAGTTGTATACTAAGGCGAACAAACTACTACCGCCATCTGTGCGTAATTACACTAATAACCACATACGCACCTAATTAATGAAATGAAGTGCTGCAGCACAATTTTACACACACTTGCTATAATAGTTAATAGTAGCTAGACAAATTAAAATATTTCGTAGCAATTTCAACGCTTGTTCGCTTGGTAAATATACTTAAAGTACAATTTTTGGGTCACTACCTGCGCAATAATGTTACAGCAACACACAGGTACTTGCAGCGCTTAAAATTCATTGAACAACCAAATAGAAAAAAAATGAAATGTATAATAGAGAGTGAGTGAGGAGTATAAGAAAAATATACAACATCCGCTGGTCGAGTAGTTTCACCACCATAAGCAAGAGAGAAAAAAATATTGGGGGTGCTGCATTTTACAGTTCTCGGAAACCACCCCTCGCTCGTCCGATTACCAGCAGCACCAAGAAGCAACAACAACAAAACACTTTTTTTGCTCAGTTTTCGTTCGATGGTTGTGGAATTCGTGCGTGCTGTGCCAAAAAATCTGTGTCTATATATATTAAAATGCATTGCTGTGATTACTAATTACTCATTATTCCCGACGAAGAAAATAATCAAATCAGCATGTAAGTTATTGTTTTTTCCTTGTAATTATTTATGAATCGATCAATCAATTATTAGTTTATTGATCTCTGACTCGAGCGATATCTATTGATGACAACATTAACGCGCGCTTATCTCTTTTAAACACAATGCACATTTGTAATTTGATTAATCGCGGGTCGAAATTTCGTACGACATATGGCAACATTGCGTATATGACTGATCACAAATAAAATTAAAAATTAGCAACATGATAACAAAACAAATCATCCACCATAATATCTTTTGATGGCAGTAATAAACGCGCAATTTAATTAATTGCTGATTAAAATTTTGTACGGCATGTGGCAACATCGCATTTGTAACTTATCAACGTGTGCTGCGCCGTGCAAATTAAATAATAACAACAATGGTAACAAAACAAATCGTCCACCATTTTGTGGCTTATTGAGCAGGTAACGCTTAATTAGTCCAATTTCCTGTTTGAATTAAATAAATTACGCTAATACGATTGCAGCTATAAAACGTAATGCAGGTGAATAATGTCTGTGCATGATGAAGCTAACCTAAAAATTGTAATAATGTGGCTGGCCGGCTGAGTGTTAAAAAACATTGCCTAGTACGAGATAGAATTGCATTAGAGGTATTATTTTTGTTTGCAACTACTTCCTTCTCAATTAATTCAAATCAATATTTTAGCTACAATTATATCCACACCCACGTATTGCAGGTGTATAATCCCTAGGGAATGAAGAAACTAACCTAAAAAATGCAATAATATGGACAACCGAATTAAGATATCACTGCGAGGAGGTACTAACCACAGTGGAATTGCTGACAGAGTTAAAATATCATTGCTTGGATGTATTGTGCGAGATTCCTCTTCAATTAATTCAAATAAATTCAAATAAAAATGTAATAATATCGACAATTGAATTAGGATGTCAATGGGTGAGGGTATTATACACGAAGTATGAATATATTTCGCACAATGAAATTGCAACCAGCTGAAAATTTATATATTGGAGGTAATGCATTTGAATTATTTAATTTACAAAAATTATATCTAAAGCAAACTACAAGCGAATAATGCGCTACTCAGTTAATAGGTGACGATATCATTGCAAGAAAGTGCAAGGTGGAATTGCATCCAATTTAAAATTCATATAGGACTATTAGAGTCTTTTCCACTTCAATTAATTAAGTTGAAGAAAATAGGCCAGTAACGTTTTTATCCACAATTATATCGAAAACAAGATTTTATATTGTATATTGTAATTATATGGTTGTCCAGTCAAATTAAATATCATTGCGTTTAAATATTATACACTATGGTGAGTGTATATATTGTGCGAGGTGAAATTTCAACCAGATTAAGACTTTTTTAAAAATTGTTTTCCTTTTCAATTGAAAAGTTTAATTAAGTTTAATTGCATATTGCTACAAATATATCTAAAACACATTGCAAGAGAGTAGGTAATGATTGCTTATACTGAGTTAAGATATCATTGCGTGAACGTAGTATACACGTAGTGCGAGATGGAATTGCAGCCTGCTTAAAATTCATATACGCTTTTTTTAGAGAGAGGTGTTGTTTTTTGTGTGTGTGTGCGCTGGTTCGTCGCGTGTAATCCGAGATGCGAAGCCGAGAGCCCGAGCAAACGAGTATTCACACGTGTCATAAAACAGAATGTGCCTTTTATATATATACATACACACACACATATACATATATATATATACAATATGCATGTAGATATTGTTGCCTGTGTTGCCTGCAGGCCACTGCGCTTGAATTATTTATTAAGTGATTAATTCGTTTAACGTTTTGATGCCGTCACGACGACGCAAAGGATGCATGCGATGGTGGTGCATACACCAGGTATATATACAAATACGAAAAACGCATCATTTGAATAACAAATATTGCGGTTTGTCGGCAACCAACGTGCGAATTTTCTCCTCTATATATTCGCGGTCGCGCGTTTTGTTTATATTGCCGTTTTGCATTGTGTGTGAGTGTGTGTGTATGTATTGCAAAGCAAAGCCAGCCACCTTTTCCTCTCTCTTTATTATTATTTTTTTTTTGTTTATATACGTGTGGTATAAAGCGAGCGAGCGAACTCTATATGCACATGCATATGCTGCTTGTGTTGTTGCTTGTGCTTGCTTGCTTGCTACAGCTACAGCAGCATCGCTCCTTTTCTTCTCCCTTTGCATGCATGCATGCATGCAAGATGCAACAACACACATTTTGCCCAGCAATGTTGTGGGCGTCTATAATAAAATCGAGCGTTGATTTTCTTGCCCCGTTGCTTATAATACACTCTAACTTATAATAAAACATTGTCGTTGTATTGCTTGCTTGCTTATATGTGCTCGGTTGTTTTTGTTGCCATTTCGCGTTTTGATTTCTCGAATTGTTTTGGCTATGACATCGTCGTCGCACATGTGTTGTGTGCAACAACACTTATTATCGAAAAAAATATACATATTATAATAATAAAAACACAAAATAGAAAAAAGCACGCGCTCTCCTCGGATATTATTGGTTTTACTGCGCTATTGTTTTAAAAAATAATCGAAATTTATATATTTCTTGTAGCAGTAATTTATCGGCTTAGATTTGTGTATATGTGTGCATGCAATTACCGATTTTTCGATACGGCGGCGACGCTGTTGTAATATAACATCCACATCATCATCATCATCATCGCGCACAATGAAAACGTTTCAATTTAATGATGATGCCTTCGAGGCGGAATGATAGCGTTTTTGCCTGTTGTGTTGTTTAACGTTTTTTGTTTTATACTTACTCCATCTTTTTTGTAGTTTGGAGCTAGCTGGCATTGCATTGCATTGCATTGCTGTTGTTATTGCTACAGAGCATCACAATCCGGAACGATGTTGTTCTTCTTCTTGTTGCTGTTGATGTTGTTGTTGTTGTTGTTTGATGATGATGATGAAGTTGCATCAAGAGCAGCAGCCAAGTTCAAAGGCGCGCAATGCCGATCGACTCGAGAAGGAGATGCTGCGTTTTTTCGGCACGGAACGCATCGAAATTGGATTGGAAGGAAATTAAACTAAACTAGTTTTACACTCTGTATGTCGGTACAAGCTTTGATTTATATATTTTTTCGTCAATCTAATTTTAAACACACACATTTTTGTTTCTCGTTCGTGCAACCAAATGTAAATGATTGCTTTTTTAGCGCATATTATGGTGCTTGAGAAAATGTCTTAATTATTTTGTAATCAAGATCGAAATCCAATTCTCTCGAGGGACGAGCGATAGATTGAGAGAGAAAAGGAGTAACAGAAGAAGAAGAAGAGAGGCCGGCCGCGCTGAGTGTGTGGTTTTTTCTTCGCGTTCATTTTCGAACAGAAATAATCGTTTATCGAACTGGTTTGATTATTACTCCGCGTGCACGTTTCTTTTTTTTTCTTCTCTTCTTCATCATCAGCATCATCATCTCCTCGTCCTTCTCGCGCGCGGGCGCTCGTTTTTGTTTCTTCTTCATTTTCTTTGAATGGCTTACCGAATTGATACGCATCTTTGCGTTTAACATTCGTTCCCCCGCGCGCACGATTTTAATGACTGTGTTTTGTTGTTATTGTATTATATGTGTTGCCTGTTCATGATGCTGATGATGATGATGATTGCGATGCGATGCGATCGAAAATTGCTAATATGAATAAATGTCTCAATTTCGATGCTGGATCGTTATGCTTATTTGTTTTTGTCTTTGACAGTGCATTTAAATTAAATTAATTAAATGCATGGAACACGCTCATATTTTTGCCCACGCGCAAAGTAAACGTTTTGCAAGCAACAACAAAACGCTGTTTGTTTGTTTCTTGATGATCGAGAGTGCTGTGCCGTGAAGAAGATGCGGCTGAGGGAGATGATGTAAAGGTCTGTAGTATGAGGAATTATATACGATAATGTTACAAGATCAACAAACTGGAGGAAAAAGGCAAAAACAGCGCGCCGTGCTCAATGTGTGCGCGCAATGCATACACACTCGCAACACACACACAATGAATAGCTTGAAGAACGCGAGCTGCTGCGAAAGAGAGACGACGTAATGTGGAACGTATTGCTCGCGTCGAACGACGACGACGAAGAAGAAGAAGAGGAAGACGAGGAGAAGAAGTACAACTTCTCGATTACAAAGGATCCAATCCCGCCGCAATTTTCTTCGGTTATGATTGAGTAATTATTAAATACATCTCAATCACGATTCCCAACTCTCTCCGCGCTCCACACACATGCACACACGAACAACGGCTGGCCGGCTCTCCTCGTACTCGTTTCCAACGTGCCTCCTCATTCCAACAACGTTGATGTACTTAGTTCTTCTTGTCGTTATTATTGTTATTGTTGTTGTTGATTCTGGCTGTGCGTTTTTTCTTCCTCCTCCTCCTCATCAACATCATCGTCATTGCTGCTGCTCCTGCTCCTCGATCGGTTCGTTTCGAATCTCTTATTTTATCATACAATGTTGTCCGAAAAACTTGCTCGACTCGATTCCGCACAGCTACAAGGCGCGCTGTGTTACGTTTTTTTGCACTGTTTGACATAGCAAAATAAGCGAAGACGCAATCCGACAACCAAAGATGATTGATTAGCAGCATCACCGTCATTCAATTTCGAACTATAGTACGTGTGCGATAATTAAGCAATTATTAAATTATCCCAGGATGTGTGTGTGTATATGTGTAATCGCTACCAGTTATTATTAGAATAAAAAGTGTTAATAGCGAGATGACCTACAGCTATATACCAAGCAACGAACCCGAAAAAAGCAAAGATGAAGAAGAAGAAGAGGAGGATGAAGTATATAAAAAAACAAGATTACTTTATTTCATCGTTCCGATACAGCAAACACACACACACATATACACGTAGATGAAACCAAAAACTCGTTCGTTCGGGTCGGTCGTTGTCGAAAATTGAACAACCGCTGCGAGAAGGAAAAAAGAATAAGAAAAAAAAATCGTCGAATGTTAAACAACACTTTAAAAAATATAATCGGTATATTGGTGCCGCTTTCCACAATCAGCCTTAACAGTGCACGAAAATGCACCAACCCCCCCATTGAAGAAAACAGGCGATGATTGTGTATGCAAACGTTGATTGTAATATGCTGGCGCATTGTGGTTATATACCTATAGATATAAAAATATGTGTGTGTGTGTAGTGAAATGAAGTATGAGAAAAGAAAATTGCCGCAATTATGGGTTTTGTGGATCGTGGTCGTGGCCGAAGACCGCCCATGTAACCACAGTGCGCACACAGCATTCAGAGAGCTCGAAGGGATTCGAAAAATGTATATATAGGTAGAGCCGTGGTAGATATGAAAGCAGAACGGGCGCGCGCCGCTCAAATATCTCAATTACTATATTATCCCATGCGCATTGCACAATAATATTACCGATTTTTTTCCTTCTTCGTTTTGTTTTCGTTTCGTTGGGTTGTGTTGGGGTCGTGTCCGGGGCATGGGAGCGACGCACCATTGATTTATCGCCTACCACGTTTGAAGGTGCACCCCCAATTAACCCAGTGTGCTATCTTTTCACCCTGGCATTCAGTTCACGCAATTAAACATGTTTATTATCATCCGAAGCCAACAATTTTGGTTCAAGCTCTTTATTCATTCTTTTTTATAAGCATTGGATTGGAATTGCAAAATCCAGTCTCTAAACAATAGTCCAAAATTATATTATTGTACAGAGTTTGAGAGTTACACTCGATTAATTTATCACCTATCATATTTGAAGGTGTTATGCATTCAATTTACCCTCGTTTCTAATTGGACCAATGAAATATGTTATTATATATTAATTAAACCTAAAGATTTTGCATAAAATTTGTTTCTTTTTGGATGAATTAGAATTTAATGTTTGAAGGTGGTACCATTAATTTGTTAAGTTTGTAGCATTTGAACATGTTAATTATCACTCGAACCACCTCAGAGTTTTTTTTTGCATAAAACTTTTGTTTTACTTTTCTGGGATAATTGGAAATTTGATATTTAAAGGTATACCCATAATAATCTGTTATGTAATTATTTCCGTACCCTTATTTATAGTTCGCGGTAATTAAACATGTTAATTATTTGTCGAACCAAGCATTTTTTGCACACCCAAACTCTTTGTTCTTTCGCGGATGAATTGGAAATTTGCATTGGACGCGCGCTAAAAATGCGCCCGCTTCAGCGAAGTCCAAAAACATTTTGTTTTTTGTGCTGCTGCCTGGTCGTCGTCGTCGTCTTCCTTAACCTGACAACGACAGCGAAACAAAACACACATGCACCGGCCAGCACCACAATCCAGTCCACGGTACAAGTTTTTCGTTTCATCATCCAGCAGCGCGCATGCATACCAATACATACCCCTCTCGGGTTTATATATATATGTGTGTGTGTGTGTGTGTTGGTTTCTGTTGTTTTATTTTTATTCTTCTTCTCCAGCCCTGGTCTGGTTGTTGTGTAGGTTGTTTATTTTCGCCTGCCTCCTCGCTACGTCGTTGTTTGTTCAACAGGTGGTGATGGTAACCTTATATTAAAATTGGATCGAAACAAAAAAGCTGCGAATACGTTAATTTGCCAGCGCTGCTGCCTTTTCACGAATTCTCCTATATACTATGATTATTATTATTATTGCTATGGCTTAGAAAATTTGTGAGTGTGTGTGTGTATGCTTTGTGAGGAGTATTGGTATATACGAGCGCGCGCCGGTACTACCATTAGATTAGATTTTTATCTCGCCGAATGATTTATACGTGGTGTACCATGTGTTTAATGTACGCATCAAAATTTATTGTTTTTTATGATGGAGGGTTTTAAGTTACATTAACATAAAAATTGTACGAGTGTGTGTGTGTGAGTGTAATTGATGGTGGGTACGAGTACGGTACATTGGTGTGTGTGGTGCTGATGATGGTGGGGGTGGAGAGGATGATGGTCAATCAATGCGCTACATTGTTCTGGTATCCATCTAAAACTGAAACATGCTGATTAGTTGAATTTAATTTGATGGTGTGCCATGGTATATAATTTGAATGAACCATCGGTTGATTGAGAGAACATCATGCCGATTAGCTAAATTTTAATTGATTGCGGTGTATATGAATTTGATGGTGTGCCATTATTTTTGGTGTGGTATGCAATTAGGATGATACGTTTGTGTGTCCGTGCGCCGCTCGCTGTCGGTTGATTGAGTACGCAAAAACCGTAAACTGTCTCGTTGGGAGAAAAGGAGCGCGCAGCAACACAACCCATCACAAACAGCTCAATCATCCGTCCGTCCGTCTGGTCCATCTTCATCGTTCGCTCGCTCGCTCGCTCGACGCGGCCGCGTGCATGCTCTCGCATGCATCTACATACGTTTCGTAAATGCCTGCGCTCGCGTTGCGTTTTATTATATTGTTGGATGCATTCGAGAATAAGACATTCTGCGCGGAGATTGGTCTATCCGCTTGGGTGGTCGGCATCCCCGCCTGCTGCCATCGGTAGATAGGCGCTCTGCTCGTCGCTTCGAAAACGCGCGCGCCTCAGTTTCGCTTGCGACGGCCGTACACGTACATACGTACCATACCTTTTCATCTCCGCTATTTTGCCCAATTTCGACAATTCCGACGTGATTTCGTACGTGGTGTGATATGGAAATCATGGTACTGCACGTGTTCGTCAAGCGTTGATGGTGTGCTGTGTGTGTCGCGATGATGTAGTGTCGCGACGACGAATGCAACCCTCCAGTGAGTGTGTGTGTGTTGTTGTTGTTGTGGTGGTGCATGTGTTTGTGGATTGTGGTAGATGTTTGTGCAAATCTAACTATACTAGTCAATTCCGATGCCATACCATCAATATGACGTTTATGCGCTGAGTAAGTAAACGTTGCTGTTGTTGTAGTACCGTCTCTCGAGTCAGACCTCAGCATGACATGATACTTAACCTCAACAAAGTAACTGTGCGCGAGGAGGGAATGTGCCGATGTAACATAAACCGGGCGCAGTTGTAATACGTTTGCGAATTTATTGTGGGAATTTGGAATGTTGTGGATATGGTGTGTGTGTATGTGTGGTGTGACCTTTACGAAATTATGCTACGAATTGAATGAAAGTTGAAAAAAAATGCACACAAGCTGAAAAAATACGCAATGATGGTGTATGGTCGTGATGATGATGATGATGATGATGATCATGATGATGAAGTTACAAAATCCGGTTTTCTCGCGCAAGAGAAGGGCATAATAAAGTCGTTTATCATTTTAACTGTGACCCGCCCAACTGATATCCGATCTATCTTTATATTTATATACATTTTATTTTTTTTCTTCATTCTTGTTCTTTACTCTGCTACGTTCCTTGTCTTCATCACGCATTGAACTCTTTCTCCTCTCATACGTGCGCGCCTCTCATCTTTAATAACGATTTATTAAAAAGCGATTATTATTATTATTATATATGTATACATATTATAATGTTGAAATTATTTAATTAACAATGTGGAAACACGAAATGAAGCGATTAAAAAGCGCAAATGCGTGATGGCTTTACGATTACGAATTCTAACCTCAAACAACATTTGACTTGACATTATCATTTCGAATATAATCAACAACCAATTTTACGCATATGTAAGACAATTGATTTCAAAGTCATCTTATTTATAGATATACATTTCCATGTTTTGGAAAGACTTCTAGCAAAAATTTAGGCTATAGTGTCCACAAAAAGTAACATTTTTCATTCACAGTTTGTAAAAAGGCTTCTTTTGGAATGCCTAATAGGAAAAAATCATAAACGTTTACTCTAACCTCAATGTTTGATTGATTTGCCACTTTGATTTCAAGATCATGCTCAATCAATCAGTTAATTTGACATAACTTAAGTAACTTCTGGGTACATCAATTAGTATATTTATTCAAAGTTGGGCACCATATTTATCACACAATTATTTTGCAGATCATGACGAAGGGAAGAGTAAAAAAACTGCTCCAATGTGAATTTTAATCTCAGACAATATTTGAATTTTCTACTTATTTGCGATGATAAAATTTAAATTTATCAGAAAGTCACTTCAATAATTGCGTAATTTTTGTAAACAAAGTCTTTTGTGACTAATTTTATCTCAATCACTATAGGCAACCATGCTTACGCGCCGTCAAAAACAATTCGCATAATTTTTACAGACGATGAGAAACGAAGACAAAAAAATACGCGAACGTTAATTAATGTAATA